>JAQZBX010015893.1:0-29112 GCA_029593785.1 Cabassous unicinctus
GGGGTGGCAGACAAGGGCCTGGGCTGATGTTGGGGGTGATTTGAATTAAAGAAGACGGCACTCTCAGTTCTTTACAAAACTTTATTGAGGGAGAAGCCCGGATTCTTCCCTTGGTTCCAGCACTTACTGGAAGGAAAAGCTGGTGCTGGGCAACCCCCCACACCACTGACTGATGAACTTCAGCACGTCCTGGCACACGGGGCTGTGCGAGGTCTGGGGGCAAATGGAGAGAACAGGAGAGGGACTCAGTAGTGCTAGGGAAAACATGCCTGAGGTAAAGCAGCCAGCTCCACCTCGGGAGCAGGGGCAGCAGGGGGAGCAGGGGTCAGCCCCACCCCCTTCCAGGGGTTTTTTCCCCAGTGCTGCTCCCTTGCCCTTGTCCTTCAAGTCTCCCTCTCTAACCTTGATGGCCATGAGGAACTTATTCCAGTTGTCCTTGTTAGCTGCCTTCCCTGGCCTCTTAAATTCAATTTTGTTCCTAAGAATGGGGTATCCTGTGGGGGAAGAAAAAACAAACAATTTGAGAGGAATTGAGGGCGGGGGGTGAGGTGGGTGTGGGGACAAAGAGCAAGCTGGGGGTACAGAGTAGGATGCTTCTGTCTTTTGCACCCTTTGCTGAATCACAGTCAAGTTTCTTGAGCCAGTTGCTTTCCCCTCCTTTCCATCCACCCCAGGCCATGGGGTGCTGCTGTCAGGTTCTTTACCAGTAATGAGGCAGGGCAGCGCTCGAACTCCAGTGCTTGCTGCCACCAGGGAAGCCTCGTAGGCACCACGCTCATCCCGAGGCAGAACCTGCTCCAGCCGCTGGTCCATGGAGACTGTGAGCACCCAGTCTCGGACCTCTTCTCTCTGAGCCTCCTGGGAAGGAAAGAGGCAGCAGCTTCGCCCAGGGAAGGGCAGGGCTAGCAGGTGTGAGTTAAGTTAGGGGTTTGCTAAGCCCTCATCCTGTACACCAGCTTTCAGCCATATATGATTGATCCTTCTTGGACTGGGGGTCACAGCACAGCCTCATCTGACTGCCACTGAGAAAACAGTGAGGGCTGAGAAGCTTCTAGAGACGGCAGCACAAAAATGTTGCTGACTGATGATGCCCAGTACAAAGGGTCGGGACGACCAACCTAAGCTGTCCTCTTTCGGTGCATTCACACGCTGGCAAGGCCTGCCCGTTCTCCAGCACGGCGCCCTTACCGGTATGTGCTGCTTGGCTGGGAGTGGCACCTCGAAGGGAATGTCTGTGTCCTGAAAGTCAGAGTGGTCAAGGGCATCCAGAGTCCCTTCTTCGATGGCCTGTGGTGGAGTGGACAGCCATGAGACAGGCACAGCTTGTGACGGGCAAAACCTCCCAACCTCCGGGCATAGCTTCCCTAACTCACATCAGTCAGGTCCAAAAAGCGGTTGAGGAAGATGAATGCCATGTTCTCCCAGCCAACTGCCTGTGGCATAGGAAAGGTGCAAGTGGGAGTGAACAGTGGGGCTTGTCTGGGATGCTGCTTGTCTGGGATGTGGGGGGGAAGGATCCGGGAAGGCAGAGAACCCTATCCACCACAGCATCAGCCCTGCGCTTGGCTTTGTTCTCCCCAGGCAGATGGAATTGTCTCTACCTTCCAACTTTTCATTTCCTGATCTTCTCTGCCCCACCCCTCTTTGTCCCTGCTCACCTTGGCAGCAATGCCTGCTTCATAGAAGGCTTTGTCTGCAGGTAGTAGCTGGGTGTGACGCAAAAGTGAAACGGAAAGTCTGGCAGCTACAGTTTCCTACGGATTAAAGTTAAAACATGATCCTGCTGCTATGGTGATTAAGCTAATACATAAATGATCTCTGTTTGTCAGGAGCTCATAACTAAGGCAGCCACAGAACTAGAAGACAAACCGTTAATAAACTCTCCAGCCTCTCCGGGCCTTAGTGTTTTTTCATCTGTAAAGAAAACTCGGCTCAGATAAAGTTTCTTCCGTGTCTAGAATTCTATCAGGGAAGCGGGTGTGGCTCAATCGACAGAGCTCCCGTTTACCATATGGGAGGCCCCGGGTTCGCTTCCCGGGGCCTCCTTGTGAGGGCAGGCCGGCCCGTGCAGCCTAGTGGGCTGATGCAGCAAGACCTCGCAGCAAGGGGGAGATAAGCAGACACGGAAAAAAGCGCACAGCAGGTGGACACAGCAAACACAAGCAGCAAGGGGGGGATAAATAAATAAATAAATAAATCTTTAAAAAAAAAAAAAAGAATTCTATCAGTACAGGAAATACATATATATGGTGTACTATCACGAGTAAGCCAAAGGTGTGTATTATGAGAGGTGAATAAAGAAATAAAAAAACCATGGAATTTGAATGTTTAAACATAATGAGATGAGTGGATGTGGCTCAAGCAACTGAGCTCCCACCTACCACATGGGAAGTCCTGGGTTTGGTTCCCAGTGCCTCCTGGAGAAGGTGAGGAAGACAGCGAGCTGGTGCAACAGGCAGGCGTGGCAAGCTGACACAGCAAGATGACCCAACAAGAAGACACAAAGGAAAGACAATGAGACATGACAAAGGGAGCTGAGGTGGCTCAAGCGATTGAGCACTTCTCTCCCACATGGGAGGTCCCAGGTTCGGTTCCTGGTGCCTCTTAAAGAGAAGATGAGCAGACACAGAGAGCACACAGCAAATGGACACTGAGAACAGACAGCAAGCACAAACAATGAGGGGTGGGGAGGATAAATAAATAAAAATTATTAAAAAAACAAACACAACGAGGCTGAGGCTGTGTGGGCACTGAGCCCTAAGAAGTCAAGTCAGTACAGGAAGAAAAGCATCTTGGCAAGGGTTAAGGATTTATTTGGAAGAGAAGTGAGGAGGCTGCAGAGGCCAGGCCTGAGAACCTAGAACTTGAATTCATACACAAAGTCAGCTGAAGGTGTGTTCTGGGGCCTGAGTTCCCTCCGCACTGCCCTCCCCGCCCCCCCCAGTCTCACCAGCTGTTTGACGCTCTGGGCTGCAGAGCGAGTCGCATAGTAATGAGCGATCAGCAGCATCGTCTCAAACTCCTCGTGAGATGGAGAGTTTGCCTCGCTGGACTTCACCAGGTTTTCACACTAGAGACAGATCAAGGGTCAAAGCCACAGAGTGGTCAACTGATGGCCATGGCGGACAGAGGAAGGGGAACTACGCCTGAGCCTAAAGGTGCATGTGCCTGAAAGAAGAGACAAGGACAGAGGTAGGAGTGGCCTCTGCTGTCCACCCAAACTCCTCACCAGGTTGAAGAGGACGTCCCGGAGGTCGGCCCAGCCGTGATAGGCCTCAGCACAGTTGGTCCCGGGGGAGCTCACCATGTCTGTGAAGATCCTTTTGTAGATGTTGAAGTTCTGGAGGTCGAAGGGGAAAGGAGGGCTGAGTGCGAAGCGGACAACTAGAAGAGCATGTCAGTAGAAGGGGGGCCACAGAGAGGACAGACAAGGCTGTAAATACGTGTGTGCTTGAAGGAGCCAGGGGACAACAGTGGAGAAAGTGTTGATTGTTTTCGGAGGAGAGAGGAGGAGAAAGAAAAAACCATTTCCAATCAGTTGGTGATCTGTGACGGCAGGCACACGTGCCAACAATGCCCAGTCCCTGCGCTAGTGCTGACCTGTGAGAGCTGGGGTGCTGGGCAGAGCCATGCTGACGCTCTGGGGCAGTTGAGGCTCTGGAGGTGGGTGCAGGATTCACTTCTCAAAGACTGTTCTCTGCCCATTAAGAGCACGGGGAGCTCCCGGTCTGTCCTCAAGACTTGAGGAGAGACTCAAAAAGTCTACCCTCAAGAGAGGCTGGGCATCTCAGAAGAGGCTGAGTAGGGACTCTGGGCATGCTGTTTTCTACTCAAAGACTCCTTTTGAGAATTCAGTTCCTGAGGGGATGGGTGGTTCTAGAAGAAGAGCTGGTGGAAACAGTCATCCCCAGGAAAAGGTGGGTACCTGTGGGTTAGCAGGGGCTCCGTGCTGCACGTAGAGGGCAAGCGCCTGAGCGCAGCCTCCCTCCCGGATCAGGTGAGTCGCGTACAAGGCCACGTACTTGTGTAGAATCTTGTAATTCTGTCCCGGGGACAGAGGAAAAGCATAGGGGAGGTTGAGTCAGTAAGACTGGGCACTGAGGGTGGCGTGGTCAGCTGAAGCCATGGGTTTGTTTAGGGCATGTACGAGCCAGGCCCAGCTGGGCCTCTGACTCCAATTTCCGAGCGTGAAGACTGAGCTCTCTGCTGCTGAGTAGGGGGCTTTGGGCCTTGGGCTCTGGGGCAGGCAGGGCATAGGCATCAAGGGACAAGGTGAGGAGAAGCTGGTTCCGGGAAGAAGAGCCAGCAGTACCTGCTTGGTGGCTGTTTCAATGCACTTGTCCCACTGGCCCTGCTCCGCATACAGGTCCAAAGCAGCCATGACATCCACACCCACCAGCTGTGGATCAGGGGAAAACGGTGACAGGAGGCGAGAGAAGGCATGAGGGGGAGGGCAAGGGGAGCAGCTCTTCAGCCCCTCCCTGCTGTCCGCCTCTGGCTGACTCTGCGAGTCTCACCGAGTCCACTTTGCCCTGGTTCTTGAGGAACTCTTTATAATGCTGGTCCACATAGTCTTCATACCTGGGACGATAGAGAAATCTCTAGCTTCATGATCCCAGGCTGCCCTCCCCTCCCCGGAAGAGCCTTCCCTCAGTCTTGACCAAAAGTTAGAAAATGGGGGGGGAGGGGGGTGTCACGAGCGTACCGGGGATCTAACTCCTTGGCCACACGCTTGGCCTTGTTCCACTCCTCACCCTCGATGAAAGCATCAATCGCCTCCTTGACGAGGTCCAGGTTCAGATAGAGCTCTGCAGCCTGCACGGCCGGAAATACGGGACTGGAGACCTCGTTCCCTCCCACTCCCCAGTGCTGTGAGCTGTCCCCTCTGCGTCCCCGGGACTGCAGGCCAAGCCTGCCAAGAGGCCTGCTTCATCCACCTTCCTGGGTCAGGGCGTCACATTCCACTCATCTCCAAGGACTCTATTTCTTTTCGCTTCCAGCACTTTACTTACTGCGCTATGCTTCCCAATTCCAATTAGCTGGGGTCCTACAGCTCGGACTACTTCGAGACTGCGTTGGGGAGGCAGAAACTTGATGGAGAGTT
Source organism: Cabassous unicinctus (assembly GCA_029593785.1). Classification (NCBI taxonomy): domain Eukaryota; kingdom Metazoa; phylum Chordata; class Mammalia; order Cingulata; family Chlamyphoridae; genus Cabassous; species Cabassous unicinctus. The sequence continues at coordinate 5,105 of JAQZBX010015893.1, forward strand.
CAGCTGCCTGAGGGGTTCAACGAAAGATGGAAACGGGCAGGAGGAATACAGCTGGGGCTCTCAGCCTGACCAGGTGGCTCCACCGCAGTTGTTACCTTTCTCCCTGCGTGTCCTCACCCTCTCCCGACCTGGGCCAAGCCTGCCTTGTGGCCCATCAGAGCCTTTGAATGACTACCAGTGGATCTATCTGTTCCTTTCAGACCATCCTAGCTCATCCAGACGTCCTCTCTGTGGCATTTCCCACCTGTGACAGACTGGTTTCTCACAATAGAGAAAGAGTCCCTAGAACAGGAGTCCAGGGCATTCTGCAACTATTGGTGTCAGGCTTTTCTGAGCCTCAGTTTCTTCAGTCATAAAAGTGATGGTCTAGAGCTGTGCTGGCCAGATGGTAGCCTCTGGTCACACGTGTGGCTAGTCCAAAGTGAGATGTGCTGTAGGTTTTCAAATACACACTGGATTTTAAAGGCTTAGTATGAGAAAAATGAATGCAAAATATCTCATTCATTTTTTATATTGATTACATGGTGAAATGATAATATTTTAGATATACTGGATTAAATAAAACACTTTATTTTATACTTTTTTAATGTGGCAATGAGGCTATTTGAAAATTTAAAAGTATATGTGCCTTACATTTGTGGCTTGCATTGTATTTCTATTGGACAGTGCTGGTTAGATGATGCTGGAGATACCTTCCAATCCTAGAAATTCAGTGATTCCACAAACTCAAGAGTTGCATAAGCTCACTCTATTTCCACCATGATGCTGACACCCTTCCCAGATTTTCATTTCCACGTGATCCAGTTTGCCCATAGTCTACGCCAACCAACTCCCCACCCACCCCCAGGTCTTTCTCCCACCTATTTTTGCCTCTCTTCCTCTACCTGCCAAAACCTTTGAAACTTAACTTGTCCCATCCAGGAAGCCCTCCTCTGACTACCCTGAAGAGGGCACAGCCGTGCTCAGGCCCCAGGAAACAATGCTCCGAACGCCCACTTAGCCCTTGCCAGCTAACGTCTCCTAACCGTCTCCAGCCCCTCTGCTTCCTTCCCTGCCACCTTCTGGGTGCCATTCAATGGCAAGGCCTCAGAAACCCAAGGGAAGCAGCACACTGTTTTGTTTGCAGGGCCGGTCCATCTCAACCCGCCCCTCAAAACTCCAAATACCATATGCCACTGAATCTAAGACACATTATTTTAACTATATATGCATCCTGATTTCAAAGATATTAAAAGGGGATTGTTAAGTGTGTTTTAGAATTGATGAAATGGGTTGGCAGGGGTTCGTCTGCTGGTGGCTTCTTTCCAGGCACTGCTGGGTAGAGGAGGAGCCTGTGCTCTTTCTTCATGGCCTCCCTCTAGCCCCAGCTGCCGGGTCTGAAGCCGCCCTTCCAGCTTCCTCCCAAGGCCTTCCTGACCCCTCCAGCCCACAGAGACCTCAGCCTTCTCTGAACTCCACTTTGAGTCACACACTGAGTCGTGTCTGACTCCCCCAATGTCTGGCTGCCAGGGCTCTGCCTGACATTCCTTTCATAGTCTCCACAGGCTCTGGCTCTAGCATCTAGCAGGCACTTAACAAATACCTGCCTCAAGAGTGGACGCTAAAAGACACAGGAGGAGGAAGATGAGTGCAAAGGAGAGCTGGACACCCTTGGAGGCTCGGGGCGAAGGAGGGCCAGGAAGGGCCCGGGAGCCCTCACCTTCATCCAGCACTTCTCCACGAGGCTGCTGCTTCCCGAGTCTCGCACTTTGAGGTAGCAGTCGACCGCACGGCTGTGCTCTCCAGCCTGCTCCCACTGTCGAGCTTGTTCCACTAGTCCCTCCATACCCCTGTGGAGCAGGGAGCGCTTGTGACGGGGAAGTGGGAGGGCCAGAGCAGCCTACCTGTGCCCGCCTTGTAGCCCACCCCCAGCCCTGTCCCCATTGCAGGACTCCTGGCCTCATACCTGGCCCCCTTCTTGGTAGCCTCCCGCTCGTACTCTTCCTGCAGCGCCTCCAGCTGGCCAGGCACGTAGTCCTTGCAGATGCGCAGCGCGTCGCTCCATAGCCCGGCCTCCTGCTTGGACTTGCAGGCATCAGGAGGGCACACAAGCCTGACAGCCTCCCACTGCCTCACGGGTGCCCCGTCCCACTTGCCCTCTCTTCCTCCTCTTGCTTCGTCTTCCCCCTCCGCAACACTAATCTCCCGTGGCTCTCTGTGGGTTCTCCCCCACTCACCCTGCCCTCGTGGCCCCAAGCCCAGGGCCCACCTTATAATAATTGAGAGCCAGGCCCGGTCTCTGGGCCCGAAGCAACAGCCCTTCTGCTTTCTGAAAGTCCTTCTCCTCCAAGGCCCCCCGGGCCTGCCCCACGAGCACCTCGGCGACGCTGTCAGGGTCGTGGGCCTCAGCCACACGCTGAGCTGCCTCCCAGTCCTGGTTATGGACAAACCTGCCCCCAGATGGGCACACAGGAGAGGCTGTTTTGAGACCTCAGCAGTGGGAGACAAATCACTGAGGGGCTTCCGATTTCTGGGTACTTGGTTTGGAAGAAGGTGAAGAAGACAATGAAAGACCCTGGGGCTGTGAATGGGAGGACAGGATAAAGGAATTTATGGGGCAACTTACATGAGGACTGCTTCCTTGGGTTTCCCAGCTCTGATGAATTCGGCCTCAGCCTCTTCAAATTTACCCTACAGGGAGAGAAAGGCAGCCACAATGATGGGGAGGCGGCTTGGCATCGGAGCAGCCAGGAGACGAGGTGGAAACACGTGGCAGCAGTGGGCCAGTGGACGGAATAGGAAGGCTCTGTGGTCAGGGTCAAAAGCACTGGGGAGGGATCACGTCCTTACCTCGTCCTCCAGGTACATGGCATATCTGAGATGAATCTCAGGGGTTTTGTGCTTGAGGGCCAGCCGTGAAAGTTCAAAAGCAAATTCAAAGGAGCTGAAACAGAAGGTGCAGGTAAGGTCTGCCTACTCTGTACTTCCTTTTGTAAGAGGAAAAGAGAGACAAGACAAGAGAAAACAGAAAGGGTAAAGACCTAGGGGAGAAAAAGGAACAGATGACAAAAGCCAACAGAGAGGCAGGAGGCCCACTGTCACCGAGAATCAGAAGATGCCTGGAAAAGCCTGGGATTCCCTAGGAGACCAGCTGATTGCAACGAAGTGGGATGGGCGTGAGGGGGACAATGAGGAGTGTGCCTCACTGGAGGCCCCAAGCGGACTGGGTGAGAGGGGCTCCTGCACTCCCATCGCCTCCTCAGCCACATCCGCACAGTAGAAAAGCAATCGCTCAAAGACAAGACCGCCCTCGGTGATCTGACCTGATGTAGGATTGCTACGACTGGCTTCTGTAATATTTGCTTAAGGAAATCTCTTTGTGCATCTAACAGAATCACCTTTGCATGGCCCAGATGTACGTAACGGGCTTACTGCAGCCCTAGCTTTAAAGCTGTCGTCTCCCCACCACTCTCCTCAAACAGTGTTCTGGGAGCCCAGGGAGCAGAAACCAGAGTTTCTACTTTATTCTTGCCCTGCTATCACATCCTCCCAAGGCACATCCCTGATCGTATTTCCTCACTCTTGCCTCAGCTTTTGGAAAGTTTTTTTTTCAGTTAGCCATCAATTTTCTTTCTCTACACAGGGGCTCTGGCAGGGTTGGGGCTGGTGGAGAGAAGGCTCAGGGCCTCACCAGTTGTCGGCAGCATGGTCGATAGCAGCTTCCAGAAGCCCCAGCTTGTTAAGCAGTCGCACGGCAGCCTCTCCACCCAGGCTCTTTGCCCACAGATAGGCCACGTGTTTGTGGGCATTTGCTCCCCCATGAGCCTTGGCCACCTGTAAAGCAAAGCCACTCAGCAATCTGCAGAGGCATGGGCACGCAGCTGCTCCTGTAGCATCTCTGGCCTTCTGCTGGAGCTCTGACAAGGATCAGGTACCTGACCTAAAATAAGAGGGAGTAGGGCAAGTTTCAGGGTCTCTTAAACTGCTTAGGGTCCCAGGATGGATTTCAGGGAGTTCACAGACCATTAAAATTGCATGTTAAATTTTGCGTATATAGGTGTGGATTTTTTTATTTTTTGGCAAAAGATTCTGGTTTTCATTACTTTTTCATGACTAGTTTAGAATTAGATAGGCATTGAAAGTGGGAAAGAGGGAGAGATGTACCTCCTGGGTGGGCCTGGCTCCCTTACCCGGTAGGCCTCTTCCCAAAGCCCACTGGACCGGTACATGTTCACTGTCGCCTTCCATTCCTGGGCCTCAAGGTAGTGATACTCGGCCTCCTGCAGGCGGCCTTCAGCCTCCAGCTCCTGAGGAAAGGCAGGTCAGGAGGGCGAGAGGGAGAGTTGGAGCCTGGTTGGGGAAGCAATGGACAGAGGCAGGAGATCTGACCTTGCCCAGATGTAGGTGTGTGTCGCTGAGCAGATCTGGGTGATGCTTCCCTACCAGGCGGATCATGTCATCATACAACTTGTGCTTCTTGAACATGGTAATAGCAAGGTCGGGCTCTTCCACTGTCACATATAGCCTGGAGACGGGAGATACACCCAGGGCCTCCTAGACCCAGATCCCTGCTGCCAGAGTTGTCCAGAGAGATCCTGTCACTGCCCATCCCAGACCCCATCCCTCGTTTCAGCCCCAAAGCTGTTCTCCCTCCTCACCTCCTCTGAGGCCATGGCTCACCTTTCAGCCTCGCGGTACTTGCCCTGCTTCTCCATCTCCTGTGCCTGGGTTATGTACAGAACCGACACATCTTCCGGTCTCATGCACTGCATCGCCAGCTGTGCAGACACACACAGCAGGGGTGGGAAATGCAGGGAGATGCAGAGCAGTCAGGGAAGCGGGGCTTCAAGGGTCTTTCCCAACAACCACAGGGGTTTGGCCATAGCCACACGACTAGTCAGTTTCAGGGGATTCCAAGTCCATAAAGAACAGAGTAAGAATTATATTCTGCTAAGGCAGGAGGGTCAGAGATGCCCTGTGCTGGGGAGAGGTGTGTGTGTCTGCCCCCATTACCATACTCCGACCACGCCCACTGGGCTCTGGGGTATAGGAGCAGAGCCAGGGTTACCAGTGTGACCGGAGGCTTCAGGAGGGGGATTTCCCAACCTCCTGCTCCCACACATATCTCCACTCTTCAGAATTACAGGTTTGGGAACAAGAGCCTCTCTTCAACTCCTTCCTGGCTCTGTGGCTACGCAGCACAGTGAGCCAGACCATATTTTGGCATTTTTCCTCAGCTCTCAGGAACCCGGTGAAATAGGGATATCAGAGACCTAGGAATGTGGCAACACAACCACGAGGGCAGGGCTCTCTCGTCAGTCCCTCGGCTCCGTCCTCTACCTTGTGGGCCTGCTCCCAGCGGCCAGCCTGTGTGTACATGTCTATGGCATCTTTTGTCCGGTCTCCCTTGGCATAGAGTTCCTCAGCAATCTGCAGTTGATGAGAGGTAGATGCAGAAGGTCAGAGAAACAGAGCTGAAGCGGCTTGTGGAAAGAAACGACAAACCATGGTGGGCACGGAGTACAGCTGGGGACACTGTTAGCTCAGACGAACAGAGGAGAAAAGAGGCTAGGAGTGTCTCATGCCTTCTACCGTTTCAAAACAAGACCAGCCAAAAACAGTGCGAAGGTGATACAACGGGGATTTATAAAGGCCTGGCGTTTCTGCCACGCCAGCAGTTCTCTACTGGAACTACACTGAGTTATAAAGGAAGACTCACTCAAGCTGGCACAGGAAGAGAGCTAGAGACACGCTTTATGTACTGGGGACAGGGGTGTGGGGGGACGTCTGTGCCATGTTGGATGAAATGGGAGAAGAAAACTGCTTTCTTCCCAGTTGGGGTGGTGATGCTGTTTGGGCCCTAGACAGAAGGACGTGGTGAGGTGGCCCCACTTCCCAGGCTGGGTTCTCTCCTCGCCATGCAGTACTGCACTGCCTCATGCTGCAGAAAGGGGCTTTTCCTCACCTCGTACTCCTGCAGAGACGCGTAGTGCTGGGCCACACGAGGATAGTATTTGGACGCAGTGTTCCTGTCCTGTAGGTCTAATATATAAATTGCCTTCTTCCACTGGCGGGCACCCAGGGCGGCCTCAATTGCCTTAATGGAGCATCTGGCATAGTTGAGGAAAACATACATATATTTATATGTGTGTGTGTGTGTATAAAAGGAAAGAGGAAGATGGGTGGAGGCCAAGAGACCCCTCGAGCATACACCATGCTACATTTTGAGATTCTCTCCTTCTATGCCCTGGTGACCGTACTTGCCCCATCACCTCTCCTCTCACGCCCACGTCTCCTTTACCTCCGCAGACCACACTACCTGGCTTCAATGTAGTGATTAATGGCTGCGTCAAGCTGCTTCTGCTGCACCAAATGGTCCCCCCATGCCTCCTCTAGTCTCACCACCTCCACTGGGAACGCCAACCGAGCCAGCTCCACCGCTGCCAGAGAGAGAGTGGGAGCTCAGCCCAGGCTTCCAGGGGTGGGATTCAGAAGAGCAGGACAGGGGAGTGAGGCACAGAAAATAGGTGACAGGTAGAAGAACGGAGAACTGAAGCCAGTCGACCTGAACAGAGGCACCAAAAGAGGTGCTGGAGATGTGCTGGCCAAGTGTCCAGAGCACTGACGGGTGGGCTGTGGGCGCTAGTACCTTTCATGAATGCGCTGCCTTTACAGTAGCACTCGAGGGCTCGCTGGGGATTTCGAATCTTCTCAAAGAGATCGCCTGCCTGTTAACATATGCCATCTTACCACAGGGACACCCCCACGACACAAAGAACCCACTATCAGCCCCAGAGGAAGGGAACGCCACAGTCAGGGAGGGCCAGGCACCCCGTGATTCCTCTGGGTGGGTTGGGGCTGCTGAGCCTTGGAGGCACGGGACAGGAGCAGGAAGCCACACCCTTTCATACAGCTCCCCCTTGATAAGGGCTGAGGTGATGTGCTCCACCAGCTCCGTGTTGGCCAGCAGTTCCTCTCGGGTCAGCACCAGCCGAGCAGCTTTGGCGGGGAGCCCAGCTTTGAGGTAGAGGCTGATGGCGGCCAGGCCGTCCCCCTGGCTCTCCTGCAGTTCGCCTGCCCGCTCTTCCTGCTGCGTGTCCATCAGCCACTGGTAGTAACCCCGGCGCAGCTTCTCCAGGGCTGGGTGCCCCTAGACAGGCAACAGGGAAGAACAAGGGGTCACGGCCCTCCTTCCCACCGTTCTGCCTCCCATGCTTCTCCGACACCTCTGTACCAACGGAAATCCACCCAGGCCACCAGTATTCTAACTCCTCACCAGATCTGGTCCCAGCCCCACTCCTGTTCCCACTCCTATGTCATGACAAGAGGGGGCTTCTGAAGTTGGTGGGACTGAGTTTGGAACAACTGTGGAGAAGACTGAACCAGTACCTTGGCCTCAGCCACAGCGATGCACTCATCCCAACGGTGCAGCTCCTGGTACATGTCCATGGCCTCCTCGACGGCATTCTAGGGGAACACAGGAGAGGAGAACATAGGACCATGAAGGCATGAGGACCTGAAGTCGGCAGCCCTCCTCGGCCTGGCTCAAATGAGAGCCTGTGAGGCTTAAAGGCCAGACCCTTCACTTACTGCACAAGCAGAGAGGATCTACCGTGAAACCAAAAGAGGCCTAAGCTTCAGGACCCTTTCCTTGCATAGACTCCTTCCAAGGAAAATTTTCTTAAAGAGGACTCCCCAAATTGTAAAAGCTTCTGACCCCACCAAGCCTGAACCCACCCCAATGTATGAGAATTGCAAAGACAGGCTCTGGAGTAGAGGGGGAGAGAGTAGGCTATTCATGAGAGAAAGAAGTACTTGAAAGTCAACAGAGAAAAGCTTTCCTAACGTCAGGATTAACAAGGAGAACGCCATTAAGCAGGAAGTGAGATGAACTACATTAACCTTTCACAACGTTCTTCCCAAGCCCTTGTGAGACTGGCCGACTGCGGCTGGTCCCTCCCGAGTTTGCCTCCCTCTCTTCCCCCTCGGATGCCCTCGTCCACCCTGTCTTTAGTCCCCTCGTACCTGCTCCAGGAAGATCATTTCAGCCAGTTTGTAGTTCTTCTCCAGCATGGCTAGACGTGCTCGGACCTGATAAAAGTCTGTTCCTTCTCCACCCTGCAGGGAAAAAGGAGGTTCCGGCCATTCTGTCTGTGCTCAAAAACTGTTCTGTCTCTGGGGGCTGAGAGACAGGAAGGCCTTCACGGATGTGGATGCTAAAGGACCAGGGGCCAGTGGAGCTGACGACATCATGGGACTTAGAGGCTTGAGTAGATTAGCAAGCGACTCCAAAAGGCCTCACTTGAGGGTGGAGGGGAGGTGGGCAGGGCAGAGGAAACAATGGATGGCTGGAAAGCTGGGAGTCACGGGGCTGACGGGTCAGGGGGATAATGGGATAATACTTGCGTATTCGCGAGACACCTGATCTGCAATCTCATTGGTCTCATGCAGGAATCGAGCTTTTGCTACATGGCCCAGAGCAGAAAAGCACCTAGAGTACAGAAGCAGTGATCTCAGCAGAAATATTATGATAGGATTATTATTAATTCATTGGTTCAACAAACACATCGTGAGCATCCATTATGTACCGGCACACTCTAGGGGGAGGAGATGATTGTAACAGATGATCTGAGAGAATGAAACGACAACACAATAGTGTGGTCTCGCAGACACTGACTGAGGAGAGTATTTAAACTGGTAGTCAGGGAAGGCCTCTCTGAGGAGCTGACTTCTGAGGTGAGACCTGAACACAGGACAGTGCTGGTCAGGGGTGGATGGGAAAACCCACTGCAGGCCGGGGGAAGAGCCAGCGTAAAGACCCGATGGCAGAAACAGGCCCGGCATGCTCACCAGGCCCAAGGATGCCAGAGGGCTGGGGACAAATGGGGCAAATTGCTAATTCATATGGGAAGGAGGCAGAGGCCAAAAGATTGTAGGGCCTTAGGTCATGGCAAGGAGTTTGATTTTATTTTAAGTACCACGGTAAGCTACCGGAAGGTTTGTTGTTTTGTTTTGTTTCAGAAGATACTGGGGATTGAACCTGGGACCTCGATAATGGGAAACAGATGCTCAACCACTGAGCTCCACCTACTCCTCCTACTGAAGGTTTTAAGCAAGCAAGTGACACAATTTGATTTATGTTTTTAAAAAATTACCTCCACACATACAAAAAGTGACCTCAGCTGTGGCAGAACGAATGGATTGTAGGGGGACAAGAAGAGTATCAGAGACAAATTAGGAGGTGACTGCAGGAGTGGAGGTGGAGAGAGTGGTGGTCTGTATTGGGGTGAAAGTTGAAATGGACCAAATATTCAGATTCAGAATACATTTTGAAGACAGAATCCTCAGGACTTGGTGACAGACTAGATGTGGGGGATGTAGGGAAAAAAGGGCTCAGGGATGACTCCTACTACAATAGTAGCAGTTGACATTTTTTGAGCACTCATGACTTCGTAAGCTCTTGGCACAGATACTCTCATTCATTCTTCCCTACCACCCAATAAGGTAAATACTATTACTATTCCCGTTTTGCATAGAGAAAATTAAGTAACCTCTTTGTAACAGTACACAACTTGGCAAGTGGCCCCAGGATGTGAGCTCCAGGAGCCTGGAGTCCCAAGTCTGTCCCATTAATTACAATCTTATGCTGCACTCGGAATACACTTATCAATGCAGGGACTGGGGGAAGACGCGTTAACTTTTATTGAGCACCTAATTATAATAAGGAAGCAAAAAAATAATGAAAGAGAGACTCTTTTATAACCACATATGGGAGGACATGGGGGGACTGTACTGTGGGAGAGATGACACCCTGCTGTTGGTAGTGGGAAGGGATGCGGTGCCGGCACACTGGGCAGCCGCGGGCCTGACACCTCACCTCTCAGCAGTGTGTAGCTGCCTTGCCTCTAGGGCCAGTTTACTCAAGGTTTTCCACATTGCTTCTGTTTCTGGGGTCATCTCCAGAGTCTCCAAGAAGGCCGTTGCTCTGGAGAGGCAAGGAAGCAAAGTACAAAGAATGAGGCCAAGGTGAGGATGACAAAGAGGGATGTGGGTGGTGGGGCAGGAAAAGGGAGGGGCCAGGCAATTATAGACCCTTCTAGTCCAGCTTCTCTCTGGATCACCAGGCCCTTAACTATGGCCAGTTTGATAACCCATCCCAGGTCCCACTCTCGCAGAACCAGCCTCTCCCACCATCTCAGGGGTTGTGAGCGCAGCCCCTCACCGAGTGTAGTTGCCGTCGTCAATGGCTGTTCCAAACTCGATAAGGCCCTCGTCCAGTGTGTAGGCAACTGTAGTTACACCTTCTGTCACCATGACCTCGGTCTTTCCCCCGCCCCGCTCCAGGCCCACAACATCGCCCTGTAAAAAGTTCATTCCCCCACCCCACCCAAATTCCAGGTTGGTATTCCCACCAAAGTGACAGCAGAACAGGCCCACCCGCACCCAAACCCAGCACTCACACACTGAGGGCATTACAGTGGCCCATGTTTTCCTAACGTTTGCTCCTCTGAAGCAGATAAATTTCCTTATCTGCGTCCACATCCTTGGGTTAAAGTTTGCACAAAGCTATAAGAGCACCGGTGCCTGGAGGTACACTGACAAAGGGTGGCAGCCAGCACTGCTTCCAGCAGCACCACGGATGAGGTATTTCTAAAGGTCCTCCTGGAAAAATACAACTTGATCCTGGGACATACATTTTAATTCACTGCTGGGCTCACCTGAAGAAAGCGCCATGAATGCTCCCACCCCCAAACCCATCCTTCCCCCCAAATAAAAGGAAGAAAGAAAAAGATCAGTAAACTAAAACCTGAGCAAGAACAAATGGAAGGAGAGCAGGCGGGAAAGGCCGACTGGCCCTGAAGACCAGCACAGTGCCAGGACACTAAACCTTGGTGTCCAGCAGGACGGGGAAGCAGAATCTGAGATGCCCTCGTCAAACCTGCGACTCTCTCTTCAGTAAAGGGAAAAAAAGAGGCACCGGGTGAGATGTAAACCAAAACCACAATGAGATACCATTTCACATTCAGTACAATGGCTACTATTAAAAAAAAAAAAAAAAAAAAAAAAAGGAAAATAACAAGTGATGGAGAAGAAGAAAATAGGAACAACTCATTCCTTGTTGGTGGGGATGTAAAATGGTGCAGACATTGTGGAAGACAGTTTGGCCGTTCCTCAGAAAGTTAAGTATAGAATTACCATATGACCTGGCAATCCCACTTCTAGGGATATACCTGAATAATTTTTAATTTTTCTTTCTAAATAAAAAAAAAAATTTTTAAGGTGGTACCAGGAATTGAACCCAGGACCTAGTACATGGGAAGCAGATGCTCAACCACTGAGCTACATCTGCTCCCCTACCCAAAAGAACTGAAAGCAGGGACTTGATCGGACATTTTCTCCCTGATATTCATAGCAGCATTACCCACAATTGACAAGAGTTGGAAGCAACCCAAGCATCCATCAACCAATGAGTGAACAAACAAAATGTGGTATATATACATACAATGGAATGGTACTTTGCTGTAAAAAGGAATGAAGTTCTGATACATGCTACTCTGTGGATGAACCTTGAAGACATCATGCTGAGCTAAATCAGTCAGATACAAAGAGACAGATATTGTATGATTCCACTTGTATGAAATAGCTAGAATATGCAAATTCGCAGAAGCAGAAAGTAGAGTATAGGTTACCAGGGGAGGGGAAAGGGAGAATGGGGAGTTAATACATAATCATTGTAAGATTTCTGTTTGGGGTGATGGGAAAGTTCTGGTTAATGGTTGTTAGGGTAACACGACATTGTGAATGTGGTTAATCCTGCTGAATGGTACATGATCTAACAATGGAAGACAGAAGGCGCAAAAGGACAATTGACATTATTAGGACAACTGAAGAAATTGGAATATAGACTGTAAGCTTTATATCAATGTTAAATTTCTTGATACCTTGTTAACTGTCCTTTTTTTTTTTGAGGTACCAGGGGCTGGGGATTGAACCCAGGACCTCAGATGTGGGAAGATGGCACTCGACCATTGAACCACATAGGCTTCCCTGAATTGGTTTTTTCATTTGTTTTGCTTGTTATTTTTGTTTTTTTCAGGAGGCACCGGGAACCGAACCCAGAACCTCCCATGTGGGAGGCGGGATCTCAACTGCTTGAGTCACACCTGCTCCCCCACCCGGTTTTTTTTTAGGAGGTACTGGGGATTGAATCTGGGACGTTGTACATGGGCAAGCAGATGCTCACACCACTGAGCTACACCTACTCCCCTTACATGTAAGTATTAAGTTTCAAGGAGCATGATGTATAAAACCTACTCTGAAATTTTAGAAAATGGGTAGATGAATAGACGGATGGATGAAGAAAGACAGACAGATGGATAGGTGGATAGACAGGTGGACAGATGGAATGATAAGGCAAATGTGGCAAAATGTTAAAAGTTGGTGATCTGGGTATCTGGTTGGAGTTCTCTATATGACTTTTACATTATTTTTGTAACTGTCCTGTAAATTTGAAATTATTCCAAAATAAAAAGCTTACTTGAAAAAAAGACCTAAGAAGAGAGAACAAGAAATCGAATACATGCCTAATTAGAGTCACAATGGAGAGACTGGAAAATGGAAGAAAAGAGGCAACGTTCAAAGAGATAAGGGCTGAGAAATTTCCAGAACTGATGAATATATGTGTATCTACAAACCCAGGAAGCACAATGTCTGTCAAGCAGAACAGATAAAGAGAAATTATATATAGACACACTGTAGTGAAACTTCAAAACACCCAAGGAAAAGGAAAGGTTTCTAAAGCAACCAAAGAGAAAAGACAGATCACCAATTCAGAAAGTACTGTTGATGAACTCCTCAGAACAACAATGGAAGTCAATCAATGGGACAATATATTCAAAAGGCTGAGAAAAATTTAGTGTCAATCTAGAATTGAGAAAAATGTTAACATTTTCAGGTAAACAAAAACTGAGAGTTTATCAACAGACTTTCACTAAAGAAACTTCTAAATTATATTCTTCAAGAAGAAGAAAAATAATTCCAGAAGGAAGATGAGCAATGCAAAAAGAAAAGGAGAACAAAGAAATTGGTACCATGATGATGAATCTCAACAAATTTTGTCTGTATAAAATAATAACATCTAACATTGGGATAAAAAAAAGGTCAGAACTAAATTGTAACCAAGGTACCACACTAATGCAAAATGTTAATAATAGGGAAAATCACATGAGAGGAAGAACTTCATACTTCCTGCATTATGTTTCTGTAATATCATGCGCTAATAGAAAATAAATTCAAAATAAAAAAGGTCAGAACTAAAATATTGGACAACAATGGCAAAGAGGAGTTGATCAAATTTAAGCCTTTTAAAGTCCTTGTATCGTACGGGGAGAGTTAGATGCTTACTATTTATTTTTTTCTTTTTTCCTTTGCTTACTAACTTAAGATGTTGTTAATTTAAATACATGGCAAACTTTCAATGGTCACTGCTATAGAAAGAGAATGTGTAATCTCCAAACCAAATGAGAGGAAAAAAGAGTGGCTCAAAAAGGACGAAACAAGCGAACAAGCAGAGAATGGCAGGCAAGGAAGTGACATGCAACATCAGAGGGAACTCTCCTGAGACCTGGAGAATTCCCAGGGCTACTGTGACCGTGACCCATACTCCAACGGGTTAATGTAATGTCAGGAATCGAACAAGGATGGTGCTAGGGGCCAGTCCACTGTGGGGGCAGGGGTCTAAGCTTCACTTGCCAACTCCATCACAGAGGTGATGGCTGGTGAACAGGGAAAACAAGTAACCTTCCGAGCCTCCTCAGGGCTCTAATGAGTCAGCTGGACACGTGTCCGAGGGCTTCAGGTGTAAACATACCTTGATAGAGGACATGGTGACCCTCTCAGGAGCGTCAATGTTGTACCACACACACAGGCTGTTTCGGTTCTGTGCTACCAGCACATCACTCCCTGGGACCCACTGCACGTAGGAGCAGAAGTTGAGGATCATTGTCTTAGAGCAGCTCTCAATATCATACAGGTGCAACTGAAGGAGGAAGAGGTGGGTGGCACACTCAGAAGGGGATGTTGGAGTGTCTTCTCATTTTGACCATTCTTCTAACAGTGAAATGCAGTAAGCTAATCCACCACTCAGGTACATGGCCAGTTTCAAAGCTTACTGACCTGCAACTCTTGAAGTTTATGCTAAGTTGGCATAAGAGAGGCCCACGAGAGCACAGATCCACACCCTATGAATTTAAGCTAGCTGAAGGTCAGACTTCCATTCTTAATAATGCTGGGCCTGAGTTATCACCCAGCAAACTAAATGTCACCAGACAAACTAAATGGTCTGGAAATTTGGGAAGTGGCTTTCACTGAAATGCAGTCACCAGATTGTCTCTGCTCTTGAGATTGAACTCTTTGGTGGTACAATACAGAACCAGTCAGAGGCTAGGAGAAGCACTGCCTCAGGCCAGCTTCGTGACATCGCGTCACCAGAGCTGAAGAGCACTGGGGCCCTGAGGAGGGGCAAAGGTCATGAGGAGCATGAGGAGCATGAGGAGGAGGAGAAGTGCAGGGGAAGGAGGTCTTAGAGGGGCACAGGCTGCTTGTGAAGAGAGAGAAGCCCACTCCCAAACTTCCCTCTTGACTCTGGTGCCATCATGATACAAATTCCTCAAGGGTAATATAATAGGATGGGTTGTGGTGTCGGGTACAAAGCCTGTTGATCCTTCTATGCCTTTTGCTATGCTAATGGTGTAGCACCAAGAAATGATGCCCAACTTGCCCCCCCCACCCCGCCATGATACCAGCAGCAGCTTGTACTACACCCTCTATGGACCAGCCAAGGGCTAAGGCCCTAGTAACCCTTCTCACACGAAGTTTCCGGTCCCTGAAGAGGAGCTTGTGCCCAGTCTCGTTAAGTTCCAGCCAATCCACACGACTCTCATGGCTGATGGTGCCAATGTTGTATCCACAAATCAGATCCACTACAGAGTAAAGGAGACAAGGTTGAGAAACTCTAAAGGCTGGAAACAATCCAAGTGGCCATCAAGAAATGAATGGATAAACAAAATGTACCTACACACAATTGAATATTACTTAGCCATAAGAAAAAATGAAGTTGGGAGACATGCTGCAACATGGAAGAACCCTGAAAACATTATGCTCAGTGAAATAAGCAAGACACCCAAGGACAAAAATTGTATGATATCACCATTAAAAGATGACTAGAAATAGCAAATTTACAGAGATTGAAAGCAGATTAGAGGTGACATGGGGAGGGACAGTAGGGGAAAGGGGAAGGGGAAGTGTAGGCAAAAAAAAAGTTTATTTACTAGAAGACAGATTCCACATAATCTTATATAGGGTGTGCAGTACCCTGCAAAAATGCGGCCTCATGATCATATGATGAGTCTAGAGCATAGGAAAGCAAACGGCCAACACAACATAATTTTGCTAGGACGCTTAAGATGCTGGGTCTCTTCCAGATTTGTGAAAGTTTTGCTTAACGTCATAGTTAAATCAACAGGTCCAGACCCACGCAAGAAACGTGATTCCTCCAGTACTCTTGGTCAGTACTGCGCAACTGGTAGCTATCCCGCACAAGATCCTCTGGAGGGCAGCACAGAGCACATTAAGGATGCGCCCCAGCGACAGCACACCAGTGAGAAAGCTGACAAACATTATGACCTCGAGGATCTTATTCACTCCAAGGGGACACCAGCATATTTGAGTGGTTATGATATAAGACGCCAGACAAAATAAGAGGAACCACTAACTAAAATTAGGCTGGTCAGTGCAAAGGCTGAATATTTTAATTTGAGCTTAATCTTGTAGACAATCTAAGAAGCTATCACATTTAGGACTGGCCAATCGGGGTTGGCTGCAATGCTTCCAGGGAGTCTCTTGATCAAAGCCCATTCACACATTGTGAATGCAATTAACAGTACTGAATTATATATGTGGATGGGGTTAAAAGGGGAAATTTTAGTTTGTATATATAGGTTACTAGAATGAAAATTTTAAAAAACAACTTAAGACTGTTCAAGACAGTGAACCCTAACGTAAACAGTGGACTAGAGTTAATAGTACATTATAAAAATGTGCTTTCATCAATTGTAACAAATGTCCCACACCAATGCAAGGTGTTAACGACAGGGTGGTAGAAGGGATCTCTGTTTTTGATGCATGATTTTTCTGACAACCTACAATTTCTCTAGTAAGACAAAAGGAACTTTCTTTTCATTAAAAAGTAAAGATGAAGCCATGCTTTAATGCTCCAATTACAAGCAGAATCATAGAATGTTAGAGCTGAAAGGGACCCTACTTCTGTGAACACCTCGAAATTATATACAAAATTATGCACGCATATACATTCTTCTGATTTTCCTTAGATTCCAAAGGGGTCAGTGCCGAAAGGTCAAGAGAAGAGCTCTTGTCCTCTTACGTACATTGGAAATGTGGCCTATGGGGGTGAGGTGACTTGTCCAAAGTCTCACAGTCCATTACTGCTGCTGGAGTCTTAGGCCTCTTGGCTTACATTACTATTCCCATCATAGATAATGGCATTTCTGAGTTCAGCAATCTTATGTGGAATGTAATATTTATGAAATGTAAAATCATCTGAGGATAGACCCATATGTACATGGAAACTTGGTTTATGATAGAAATGGCCTTACAAATTAGTGGGCGAAGAAAGGACTTTTAATAAATGGTTAGACATATGGGAAGAAGCACAATTAGACCCCTACTCACATCACATACGGAAATAAGTTCCAGGTGAAAAGCAAAATTTAAAAATGTTAAAATATAAGACGAATAGGGAAGGCATTCTTAAATAAAACCTCAAAAATCACAAACTATCTTTTGAAAAGTGATAAAATAGACTACATTAACATTTAAAATGTTGAAACACTAAAAGATACCTAAAGAAAGAGAAAAGACAGGTTGGGATGAGATAGCTGCAATAAAAATAACCATCGAAGACTATACATGCATACACAATCAAATCAATAAGGAAAAGACAATCTGATGTTAAAAACGGACAAGAGATATGAATTGGCAACTCAGAGAAGAAGAAATCCAACTGTCCAATAAACAAATGAACAACAAAAATTAATACAATGAAATATCACTTCACAAACATCAGATTGAGCCAAATTATGAAGTCAGGCAATTTCAAGTATTGGAGAGGATGTGGAATAACGGGAACCCTAACTGCTGGTGGGAATATAAATTGGTACATCCTCTTTATTGGAGAGCAATTTGGAAATAATTCATTAAGTTGAAGAGCTAGTCCTCTATGATTCAGCAATTTCAGTTCTTCCACTTCAGTTAGAGAAACGAACATTGTAACTGTGAAAAATAAAAAACTTAAATGTCCATCAATAAGAGAAGAGATAAAAGATCCAAGGTAAATATAACACAATATTAGGATGTGACAGAACTGGGTGATGGGCACCCAAGTACTATTATCATCATTCTCGTCATCATCATCATCATGAACAGCTAAAAGGAAGTCCTTATTATGTTCCAGGCACTAGTCTAAGTGCTTCTCATGTGAGGAAGGTACTATTTTTATTGCCATTTTGTGGATGAGGAAACTGAGGTACAGAAAGGTTACGTAACTTACCTAAGGTCACACAGGTGATAGATAAGTGGGGCAGTTTGACTCCAGAGCCTCTCGTTCTTACAATTATACTATATAGGAGTTTATGTTATTCTCTATACTTTTTTCTATACTTGAAACATTTCATAATGAAAAATATTAAAATATAAAATAAGATTTATGGATGTGAACACTTGTGAAATGCCAATAAAATTTTTGTCATTATTAGTTACTAATGACAAACCACACAAAAAATAAGATTCCTTCTGGTTCTAAGAGTCTATGATTCTATGAAGTCTAAAGAGGAAAATCTTTAAATTTGCTAATGGTTCTTCTTTACTATTCACAATTTGCCAGCCCTAAGAGATATGCCTAGAGAACATGAAAAATTAAATGGGTAGGCAAATGTGTGTCTCTCTCTGGATATATAGGCACACACACGTGGATTTAAACAGTTCATCTAGCCACCGTAAGAGGGGGTTACACACTCACCTGGTTGCCTCTCAGCCTGCTGGATTCTCCACTGAACACAGCCCTATGCTATGGAAGTGCAATATCAACGTCTATTTCGTCATTAAAAGCAGGAGACAGTCTTACCTATAGCGATAGTCTTGATATCGACAAGGTAGGCCAATTTCTTATTATCTTCCATTCCTCGCTGATGCCTCTCATTAATACGGACGCTGCAACGTGAAGGGTGAGGTAAGGCAAAATGGGCATCGGCAGTGGGAGGCTTATCACGGGCTCTGAAGCAGTGCACGGACGGAGGTTTCTAGATTAATCTGAGGTCACAGTAGTCAGAGGTCAGAAACTCCTTTTGGGGTACAAGGATTCAGAGCACCTCACCTGATGAGGTGAGGGTTCATGAATTCAGTGCGTACAGAGCCCAGGGTATCATTACTCCCATATTCCACCAGGGTTAGCTCCCCAGCATTGAAGATCATGCACACCTAGGGAAGAAAGGGGGTGGCATATGGTGGGACGGCTGCAGAAGAAGATGGTAGAGGGAGTGTACTGTCAGTTCAAGGCGACGCTCACTTTTCTCTTTGTTCTGTTCCTCTGGCTATTTCACACCCCCACTGGCCCCCTTTCTTTCTCTGCTGTCACCCCAACCCCTCCCACTTGCCATCCTTCTGACACAGGAGCTAAAAGGAGGTTTGTTAAGGGGAGCGGATGTGGCTCAAGTGGTTGAGCACCTGCTTCCCATGGGAGGCCCTGCATTCAGTTCGGTGCCTCCTAAAAAAACAAAAAACAAAAAACAAAAGCCAGTGTTACTCTGGTTGAGCGCTGGCTTCCCACATACGAGGTTCTGGGTTCAATCCCTGGCCCCCAGTACCTCAAGAAAAAAAAAAAAAAGGTTTGTCGAGATGGTGAAGGTGAACAAAGTTCTACTCACATTCTCATTTTCAAAGAAATACTTCTCATTGCCACCAGATCCCTGCCAGGCTACCTGGAAAGGGGGAGAAGACACAAAGGAGCAACGTGGAGAGCAATCCACGACAATGCTGAAAGAATGACAGGGTGGGAGGCAGAGAGATCAAAAAAGCTGGGGAAGACTCTGGCATTGCCCCAAAGATGTGCTACGTCAGATTTTGCCCAGGTTCCTAAGTTTCTGAGAAATGGCAAAAAAAAACAGCCCGACTCTGGTGATGAATCCTCCAGGATTCTAAACCTCCTGGGACCCATTCCCCGAAACCAGGAGCCCAACCTAGAATGCTTCCTCGGGAGCTCTTCCCCTAGTGATCCTGGTTCCCCAGACGTAGCAGCTCAAGGTGGCCCATTCCCCCACCTGCCCCTTCATTTTCTGTTCCTACCTCACTAAGCCGATTCGTATTCAGGTCCCCGAGCAGCAGCGTGTCTGATGTGTGGGCCACCAAGTAACGTTCCTTTCCCAGGATTTTCACCTCTTCCACTTCATAGCCATAATGTGACTTGAGTACCACTCGGGTCCCCGATGACAGGTTCTTCACAATCACCTTGGCAAAGAACAAGTCTGGGCCTTTAGGCTTCCCCCACCCCAAAGAGGGGTAATGCCCTGTGCCTCCCTCCATGGTGCTATGCACAGCTAACATCGTTTCCTCACCTGGCCTAGGATATTGTTGGTAATTGACGGTACCTTACGTTTACATAGTGCTTTACTATTTATGAAATGTTTTCATATGTGATCTCTTTTCATGCTCATAATATGTATGATTCTGAAAGTTTTGCTGGGTAAAACCACTCTCTCTACTTTCCTGTAGCTGTTGGGACAAATCCTTAAGAAAGACTTAGCACAGTATCATGTTATTTTTTGATGTGCCTGTCTCCTTTGCTAGAATGATTAAGGGACAGTGTCTTACAAATAATATTTGTCTTTTTTGTTGTTTTATTTGCTTTTTTTTTGAGGTACCAGGGTCCGGGGATTGAACCCAGGCCCTCATATGTGGGAAGTGGCACTCAATCACTGAGCCACATCGGCTTCCCTGAGTTGCTTTTTTTCATTTGTTTTGCTTGTTTGATTTTTTTTCAGGAGGCACCGGGAACCAAACCTGGGACCTCCCATGTGGGAGGCAGGAGCTCAACTGCTTGAGCCACATCCGCTCCCCAGATATTTATCTTTGTATTCTCAATGCCTAACACAGTGCTAGCACATAGAATGGATGAATGTTTCTGGAGAGAATGAAAGAATGAAGGAAGCAATGAATAAGAAATGGAAGGAAGGGAGGATGAAGATAGAGAAAAGAGAAGAGTGGGCTCAGAAACTAAGAAATGAGCTTGCAATATTATACACAGTGATCATATTGATCAACTTCCCCAGTTGATGGCTTGCAGGTAGTGGAGTTTTGTTTTTTTGTTTTTTTTTAAAAACATTTATTTATTTTATTTTATTTATCCCCCCCTTGCTGCTTGTGCTGCTGTGTCCATTCGCTGGGTGTCTTCTCTGTGTCTGCTTATCTCCCCCATGCTGTGAGGTCTTGCCGCATCAGCCCACGGCGCCGCTCAGGCCAGCGTGCCCTCACAAGGAGGCCCCGGGAAGCGAACCCGGGCCTCCCATATGGTAAACGGGGGCTCTATCCACTGAGCCACACCTGCTTCCCGGTAGTGGAGTTTTAAACCAGGAAGAATTAAGTGGCAATTTACCTTAAGCCTGCTGCTTAAACCTTTTCTTACAATAAGCTGGAAGAACTAGAGCAAGAAGGTTGTCAAGGAGATGCTCTGACATGAGCTGTTCCCCAGAACAACTTGGCCAGAGGAATGAAGGTAAAATGTGACATTGTGGCTATCGCTGGACAGCAGGGAAGCACCGCAAGAGCTGGGAGCAGCAGGTTATCAGCTGCTTACCTGGCTAGGTCCCACATACGTCAACTCAAACTTGTTCTTGTAGATACTCCTTCGGAGGCAGCAGTCAAACTGTTCCACCCCTCCACAGAGTGTGCCCTAGAAGGGAAAGCGACAGCATAAGGCGTAACAGAAATACTACCCCGGCATGGGCAGGACAGCTAAGGGCACCCTCACAATCCTGACTCAAGAATCTAGGGCTGGTATTTTTTGAAAGTATCAGAAGGAAAGACTTGGCAAACGTGGGACTCGAGGGCAGCCCACATTGATGGGATGTAAGGGAGAAATCCGCCCTGCCTATACAGCGCTTCGTCCCTTTTGGCCTCCAATAATGTATGAATTTCTCTTTCCTGTTTTTAACTCCATATTTCTAGGTTGGAGTCAAAGGGAAAGAAGAGGATTTGTAGTGTCAGGAGACAGTGCTTTGGGGTAAGGCTGGAGTTTTTCCTAGTTCAGAGAAAAGCCCCAATCCAGAAGGGATCACACGTCACATACTGCACAGAGCCGCGAGCCATCCCGCTTCCAGGCCAAAGCAGTGACGGTGTACAAGTTGGCAATCTCCTTGGGCTTTGCCTCTTCCCAGATGCTCCTTCGTGGGCTCCAGTTGAGCACCCGAAGTCTGAAATAAAGTATGTGGCTTTAGATGAGATGGAGTCTGAGCAAAAGAGTGAAAATGGGTTAGATTCTGATCCAGACTCCCACTCTGGTTGAGAACCGCTAGAGCACAGCGTGTATGCGGGAAAGTAGGCAGAAGGTGCAACTGGAAAGCTGAGTTGTCCCACCTGTCATAGCTTCCCAGCACAACAGACTGGCCCCCAGGACTTGCTGCAGCTGTGGTGAACTCTCGCTCCTGAGGGTCACGGCTATAATCAAAAGTTTGTAGCACGTGGCCTTCCTTTCCATAGGCCACGATCCTCCGATCACAGCCTGCAGCCACGATGCTGTTGGTTGCCCAAGCCAAGGCATAGGGTGGGCATGGATGGTTAACCAGCTTCCCCTATGGCAGAAGTAGAAGGTTTTGATCACTCTGACTTTGAGACACGCACCCCAGAAATTCCTCATTCCCACACACTCATTCTGACCCATCTACTCTGCAGAAATCCTTCTCCCAATGTTTCCCCACCCCAACACATCCTAATTCCTGAAGACTTCACAAATCGTCTCTCTCACACTCATATACACATACACACATGATGTATAATATACACACTTAATGACCTTGGCTCTAGAGGAAGCCTCAAAATAGTTGTGTGCACCTAAGGCGGCCCCCAAAGGAGATATCCTACACATTACCCAACACTGTCTGGGCCCATCGTCTAGCTATGGCTCCTTTTTCAGAAGGCTAAATTTAATTAAACGATTCAAACAATAGAGAGTAATACAGAGTAAAACATGAACATTCTCTTTATCCCCCATCTCTCTTCCCCTCTCCCAAGTAAGCCATTAACTCTTTTTCCTATGGATTTATACATATATATTTCTTCCATGAGTGGGGATAATTTTCATTTTTCATTCACCTTTATTTCCTTTTGTCACTTGAGTCACCCCTTCCCATAAATACTAAGCTCTGGCCCCCTAGACACAAATCCTCTCTGTGGCTGTGTCCAACCTGCTCCTACTGCACCCTCTCTCTCTCTGAGCTCTCACTCCTCTAGTTTCCTTTCCAGACACCTCAATGGAAATTCCTTAGCTGTCCAACCTCTTCTGTGAGGGCCCCTGGAATGTCCTCAACCCCTATCCCAGAGCATCCTTTATCATACCTGTGACTCTCCAGAGCCTTCATCATCAAAGAAATATCTAACAATAGTGCCATCTGCATGACCAGAGAGAATTCCTTTCCCAGAGCAACTGAAAAGAGAAAGTGGGGAAAAGGAGAAAAGGAGAGAAATAATGAGGAAGAGATTCAAGTATTCTGTCTCACCAGGAAAATCCCCTTTCTCTTCAAACACCCCTCCCGTGGTTCCTGCTACCAGTCCTCCCCATCTTTCACACTATGGCCCCCAGTCCAGACTTGCCCCACTTTTCCCTAACATTTCCAAGCTCTTGTGATACCCCTCTTCCTTACTCACTTTGTTGTCAGTGACACCACATAAGAATCTGTCCCATAGATGGTGGACGATTTATTATTTTTAGTGTTTGCTAAGCGAATCTGAAAATGGGAGGATAGACACAAGTCTGGTTAGGCTACTCTCAAGTTCACCCAGGCCCGAAGGAAAGAAAAAGAAAAAACAATGCTTCCTGTGCATTCTCCACAGCACACGAGTTGACCCTAAGGGAGACCAGCCATATTCTTCCCTCCAGAACCACTATTCCCACCTCCCACCTCCCCTAGGTTTCCCTTCCCTCCTCTACCTTCCCCTCAGCCAGTCCAAACACAATGATGTACTCTGCTGGCCACTGCAGACAAGTAACAGCGCTCTGCATGAAAGAAATCACGAGAAAGGTAACCCCATCTGTGTGGGTGAGCACCGCCTGTAACTACCTGAGCCACCCCTGCAAGCGCCGACTGGCAGGGAGAGGGACACACTGGGCTCTAAGGGGGAAAGCAGATGAGGAGGGCAGCTGGGCAGCACCAGCCATGCAGGAGGAAAAGTCAGATTCGGATGTGAGAAAGTGCAGCCCCTGGGTAAACAGATGGACACGTGTTTGTTCATCCTAATCTCCCAGGGATTGGTCTGAACCTTACCGTCTGAATGAACTTGTTACAGATGACTTTCTTGTCACCCCTGCCAAATGAAAGGAGGAAAAGCAGATTGAAAACCACTTTCATAAATAAACTACCAAAAAATGCTGCTGGGGGAAAGGAAGAAAGAGAAGATACCTTCCCTGGCCCACAAGTGTTATCCTGCCACTCTGTAGGAGCCCTTAAAGGAGGCACAGGAGGGAATTTAAGTAGCTTTGGAACAATAACAAAGATGCAACAGCACTCTGGGCAACTGAGGATCTCAGAGGGCCTCCTTGTGGACCTTAGACTGATTCCTCCAGGGACAGATCGCACAACACATGGGACAGGCAACGGAAGAGAAGCACCAACTACAGCCTCCAGAAAGTCTCTGCCTTCTATGCCTGAGCTCAGCTTCTAATCCTCTCTATCCCCCCTCCCCAGTGA
>JAQZBX010015894.1:0-15444 GCA_029593785.1 Cabassous unicinctus
CTAGATATTCTTTAGGGAAACTTCAATATGTAGTAAAAAATATAGAGAAATTCATAGGAATGATAAACATGGAATTCAGGATAATGATCCTCTGGGGGAGGAGGTAGGCAGGGAAGTGGAGAGGGAGGAAGATGTGATCCCAGAGGAGGTGCATATCAGTATTTTGGAAGTGTTTTATTTCTTTAGCTACTGGGGGAGTACATGATTATTCATTTTACTATTTTTGAAATACTTAATACATTAAAATATACATAAATTAAAGTGTCACATAAGGAGAGAAAAGGCTGTTAATTCTGAATGGAAGTAGTAATCTGAGTAAATTTTCTGGATGAGTTGGCCTTGATGGATAAATTTCTGAAGTAGAATTATAAAGAACTATAAAGTAGAATTATAAAGATCCAAACAGCCTGTCTACAAAATCTAAATTCAAATACAAAAAGGATAACTCATCTTGGTGGATGAATGGAAATTCAGTAAATCCAGATGGCAGGAAAGGAAATTCTAGAATGATGGACCAGCATGGGCAAGACCATGGTAGAGTTCTGGGAAAGAGTTGTTTAGGACGTGTAGAAATATATATGCTGGAATAAAGGAGGTTGATAAGGTAACTGAGGACAAGCCTCAAAAGGATTTGAACATGGTGGAAATTTAAAATAATTACTAGGTTTTTAAAAGAGAAGCTTGCAATTAGATCTGGTTCATAATTTATTTTATTCTTTATAGTAATTCCAAAGAGTTGATGCTTTCTTCAAATAGAAATGTTATTTGAATCATAATCTTTTCTTTCAAATTCCTTTTAGATCTATACTGATCTTCAAATAAAAATAAAAGTAAAATCATGGTTCATCACAAGTCATCTACCAAACCCAAAAGAGAAATGGATCCTCAGATTCATAATCAGTAATAAATACAGAGATTTCTCATTGATAGCTTTAAAGAGTCCTTTAAGGTTTTTCTTATGATTATCCATTAACTTCCCCACCTGATCATGTCAGGTAAAACTTTACATAGAAAACATTGCCCTGAGAAGGGATAGAAGACTGGTTGGATTTGTGAAAATCTAAAGTTTATTAAGTTTACCAAACTACGTTTTTACATGATCATCATTTGGTCACCAGCAGGTATCTTTCATTGGCTTCATATGGCAGATTCTGAAGAATACAGGTTGATCAATATGTCATTCATCAGAGACACCTGCAGAGATGATGAAAGTTCATTGTACAATATTATGGAAGGCAGCACAACATTTAACAAACTGTACCACACATCCTTTCCTTTTTTTTTTTTCCAAACATTAAAACTGCAGTTTGTAAAAACTTCCAAGGTGAAAAAAATTAAAATTAACACCAGGTGATAATTATGGCAAAGTTACAATGTTATTGCTGATGGGCTACCAGTCAGTTAATGCAACCTATCACTTCTCCCTAGGAATATTTATTACTAAAAGCAAGTTATGAGGATTAAAGAAGGGATGCTAAGTGTATTAGTCTCCTTATTTGCTCATTTGGAAACAGCATAGAAATAGATGAATTAACCACCTCAGTTCTACCCTAGTCCCAGGGCAGACCCACACAAAGTAACGAAAGTTATAAACAACCAAAACATAAACCTTAGCTGTCTTGAGTTAAAAATCAATTTGTCTAATAAATTAAATCCAAATATTATATACCAGTATATAACATCAAGAAAGATGTTAATACTTGCCGTGTTGGCAGAGAGTGAAGTGCAAGACTTAGAGGGATATAAAAATTTAGTAATTTAGAAAATCTGGTACAAAAACTAGTTATCACTAGTGGAAGGCTCAGAGTTCAGTTCAGTTGTTGAGCTATAATAGGATTCTCTAGTCAAGGTAGAATGTTCAAGAAGCAGTTTAAGTATTAATCAACTATTCGAATAAAAGATTCCACAACTGGAGAGGCTCTCCCGGGTTAAGTAGTTTATTCCTGAACACAGATGTAAGTTTTTCCCCCTGTGTACTCCAGAAGCACTTGAGTGTTTTCCCTGCCAAACAACTAACCTCTTTTGGAATTATTTCTTCAGCTTTACTCTTTATCAATCTCAATCTTTCCGGCAATGAATTCACCTGTTTT
The DNA here is from genome assembly GCA_029593785.1 of Cabassous unicinctus. Taxonomy (NCBI): domain Eukaryota; kingdom Metazoa; phylum Chordata; class Mammalia; order Cingulata; family Chlamyphoridae; genus Cabassous; species Cabassous unicinctus. The sequence continues at coordinate 2,091 of JAQZBX010015894.1, forward strand.
TGCTGATGTGAATTATGCCTATTTCAGGTTTAAGCTTTATCTTTTATTCTACCCAGTAAGAAATCTGATGTTATGTTATGCTTTATTTATGTTTATTATATGGCATTCCATTGTATATTCATACTGTGAATAAACCAAGCTTGTTTACCCATTTTACTATTGTGTGAATAAACCAAGTTTGTTTACCCATTTTACTACTGATGGGGAAAAAAGTATTATATAGACATTCATATGTACACAAACAATACCCACACACATTTTCACATGGCATTTAAAAACTTTTTATTGACGAATAATGTACTTAGACAGAAGTGCACGTAACAGTGCAGCTTGATGAATTTTCACAAACTGAACACACTTGTGTCCCAACAGCCAGCTAAAGAAACAGAACATAACTAGCTCCCCAGAAGCCCTCCTTATGAACCCTTCCAGTTATTAGCCCCCTACCAAGGGTAACCACCATCCTGACTTCTAATAGCATAAATGAGTTCAGCCTCTTTTTGTGCTTTATATAAATATGTACAATACGTACTCTCGTAAGTCTCACTTCTTTCACTTAACGTTGTGTTTGTGAGATTCATCTATGATACTGCATTTGGAAACAGATTGCTCATTCTCAGGGCTATACAGCATACCGCTGTATATACCACCACTTTTACTGTCAATGAACATTTGGGTCATTTCCAGTTTGGGGGCTATTATAAATAATGTTGTTGAGGGGTTTAATATATATCTTTTGGTATATATTTGGCATGTGTATATTCCTAGGAGTAGAAATGCTGGGCCACAGAGTTTGCATATGTTTAACTTTAGTAGATACTGACAGTTTTCCAAAGTGATTGTACTATATACATAGCATTTGATTTTTTGAGGGATCATTCTTAGGAAGGCTTTTCAGCGTAATCATCAAGAGCATGGGTTTTGGAGTCACTCAGACCAAATTCAGCTTACCACTAAACAGCTGTGCCATGTTGGGCAGAAGGCTTAATATTCTTAAACCTGTTAACTATAAAATAGGTATAATAAAACCTATCTTAAAATTAATGAGAATTAAATGAGAGGTTATTTTAATGCATTTAGAAAAGTGCCTGTCACATAGTAAAAATGCTTTGCTTATTATATGGTGGCTAGTAATCATTAGCTTTTAAAACATAGACAACATAGAGTTAGAAATAAATATGGACAGCATAATCCACAAACAATTTTAATTCCCTGATGGAAGAAAACTAAGGAAATCTGACCCAAAAGGCATTACCAATTCCAGTGAGCATTATACCTGGACCTTGAAAAAAAAAATCACTTAAACATTATCCCAGAATGCATTTTCAAATTACTTTTGCCAGAGGCAAGGTTCTTGAATGCAGTGTATTACCATCCATTCTCCCCGCCCTCCCCTTCCCCAGACATTACTTTTTAAAGACAGGACTGTCAAGGGCTACTCTGGAAAGTCACTAATATAATACCTTTTAATATATTTGCCAATTTCACACCTTCCTCAACCCAACCCCCAAGTTGCTGAAAAGTGACTGTAACTGCAATGTTAGTTTCTAATATTCATTGAGACTTAACACTAAGACAACTACCATCCCTAACAATTCTAAAAAGGAGCCCAGATTCTTGCTTTAAATGACAAAAAACTTGACTTTTTTGTAGTCATGAGCTTGATAACTTGCAACTGCTGGAGGAGCATCCTAGAAGTTAACACAGGTACACTCTGTGCAGAAGTACTGTTTTAGCTAATTGCTCCAGGGGCCGCAAGCTCAGTCATGGTAGGTAGCTAATTGTGGAAGAAGGCACCGTGTTCCTAACAAATTGAATCAGATCCCACATATCAGTCACTATTCTCAAGAAAGGCAGCACACAATCTACTTGAAAAGATGGCATCCTTTGAGGAGGCCAGTGGTAGACCTGAAAGGGAACTTTTTTGAACATTTAGTTGAATCTCTTTTGCTTTACAGATGAGAAAATTAGTCATTTAAGAGCCTTGCCTAAGGTCAAATGATTTGTTCCGTGGACAGGGATAAAGTTCAAGTCATTTTATTCGCAGACCAGTAGATGATCCCTCTGACCTTACATCTTGCCCCTTTTCCAGCCCCGGATTTAATAAAGATCTAGTCCAGGGATCCAGAAATGGGGAAGCAGAGGAGTGGGAACTGAAGAAATGTGTTTTAAAACAAGGGAATGACAAACTTTAAATTGTCGGGAAGTGCAAGATAAGTGAGGCTTGCTGCCTAGAACATAAGATCCAAGAGGGACCACCTTGTCCGTTTTGTATACCACTGTATCTCCAGCACCTAGAATTGTGGGCACGTAGTAGGCTCTAATCTTTGTTAAATGAACAGAATCAATCATTCAACCGTGGGTATGTTAGGTTGTAACAGAAAACATGTCCTCACTGTTTTCCCTACCACCTCTTTCCAGTAGTACTAATATAATGCGCACATTTGGATTCTAAAGAGGAGAAATCATGTACAAAGCGTTTAGCACGGTGTCTGGCCCGTTGTGAGTAATTAATAAATGTCAGTTCATTTTCCTTTGCTTGCTCCCCAAGTGTGGGCTACCCGAGGGAGGGGGTGAAGTGCTCTAGAGATGTGCCGTAGCATCTACATGCCTGGACAGAAAGTACACGGGCATTTAAGAGGGCTGAGGAAAGAGGTCTTTTCGGGGTCTTTCTGTTCCGTATGGATCAATTCTAGTGCCCCGAAAAAAAATGCACAGCTTTTACCCAGAGAGGCTGGTCGCTTTTGCTGATCGGTTCTGGGCTGCAGTTAAGCTCTTTAATACAATTTTTTTTTATAAGCATCAGCTTATATTGCGGCGGGAGGAGGGGCAGTGATGGGAAAAGCAGGGAAACCCCCCTCCCAACAACTAAGGGAAGCCAGCCGTGGCGGGGACTGCCGTTTGCCGGGTCTAACGGGTCCCGGGGCTGGGGCGGTCCCAGGGCCCTCGGGCCCCGCCCCTCGCCGGCGGCGGCTGCGGGAGGTTCAAGTTCTGCTCCCGGCGACGCGGCCTCGCTCTCCGGAATCCGCAGCCGCCCGCCCCAGGGGCCCCCGCTTGAAGGAGAGGAGGGCCCAGGGGTCATCCAGGCGCGGGGTCAGTCGGCCACAAGTTGTGGTACCACGTGGCGCAAAAGTTTCCAACTCTGCCTGATGGCCCTCCCAGTGCCCCCCAACTAGCAGAGGCCCCGAGCCTTGGCATCCGCTCCCCCTTCTGTCGCCACCAGTGGCGCCCCCCTCCCAGAGAAGCCCCCCTTATGTATTTTCTCTGAATTCCGTCCTTCCCTCGCTGTGCAGGTCGCTAAGGGAAAATACGCTGGAGGCGGGGGGTGACTCCCAAGAAGACGGCCCCGGCGCCTCAGGCGGGCCTGCGCTGGGGGTGAGGAGCAAGTGTCCTGAAGAGAGTGTGGGGGGCGTGGAGCCGGGCGCGCGGCGTTGCCAGAGGGCAGTGACCCGCACGCGTCCCCGGACCGACTGGCGGGATTATTTCGCGGCTTCCACACCCTCGCGCGCCAACTCTGTCCGATCACTGCTGACCCCACGCGGGAGGCCCCCCTCCTCGCTCCCCTCCGCCCCCAGTGCGCAGGCCCGGCCGCCCCAGCGCGCATGCCCTGGGCTCGCGAGCGTGGCCAGCCCACAGCCTTTTGCTTTCTACACACTCTACAACTGGGGAGGGGGCGGGGGGAGGAGGGAGCCCAACCGCCCACGTGATCCGGCCGGCCGGGGCCGCGGGGGCGGGAGCGCGCGCCGAGCGGGGCGCGGGGCGCGGGGCGGGCGGGTGCGCTTGCGCGCGCGCGCGCGCGGGCAGGCGGCGCGGGGCTGGGCTGAGGCAGGCGGCGGCGGTGGGCCGGCCGGGGAGGGGGAGGAGCGGCAGCTGAGCGAGGCGGGCGGGCGGAGGATGGGGCCGTGCCCGGGCTCCCGCTGCAGCCGCCCGGGGACACGCCGTGCACCCTCCGGCTCGGGGCTCTCGCGGCGGCGGCGGCGGCAGCGTTAGCGGCAGCGGCTGAGAGCGGCGTTTCGGGCGCTTCCTCGCCGCGCTTCTCCCTCGGGCTGGGCGAAGAGGAGAGGCAGCGGCGGCCGGAGGAGGAGGAGGCGACACACCGGTGTCTCTCCCCGCTGGAGATTTCTTTCTGCTTTCCTCGTCGACTGGCTCACCCCCTCCCTTTTTTGAGGAATGGTGACCACTTCTCTGGGACTGGAAAAAAAAAAATATTTTTGAGGGGGGGGCGGCAGCGACAGGGTTTGCTTCTTCTCTTCTTTCATCTCCCTCTCCTCCCCCCTCGAAGACCGAAAAGCAAACCCCACAACTGCTCCAGCATCCTCCTTCCCTTCCTCCGCCCCCCTTCTCCTCCACCTCTTCCAGTTTCGCCTTCTCCTCTCCTAATTATTTCATTATTATGCTTCCCTCTCTGGGGGGTCTCGCCCCTCTCGGATCGCTCCGAAGCCGTGGCCTCCCCTGGATGCATTTCTTAAAAATTTTGGAGCCTGGGAGTTTTCTCTGAGGTGTGCGTGAGAGGCGGCGGGGGTGTTTTCCTTCGCCAGGGGCGGGTGAAGTTAATTCCCCCCACTTTCCCGCGACCTTTTTGGACCCGATATTCAGGCCGGGGGGCAGGCGTTTTTGGGGGTCGGGGGGCGCGGCGGAGAATGGCAGCGGGGAGGGCGCCCCGGAGCCTCCCAGCCCCTTGATCAAAGCATTCCGCTATTCTGATTTATTGCCTGCTTGGTGAGTTATTTTTTTCTCCAAAGGAGACCTGTGTGTTCAGCCATTACTTTGCTCGGCGCCGCTTATAGGAATCTCCAGCCTTCGGTGCTGTGGGGAGAAGCACACTTGGGCTCTTTGCCTCTCGCCCTCTCTGCCCGGCCCTCCTCCCCTCTCTCCGCCCCTTCCCCCTTTTCTTTCTCCTCTCTTTCTTCCCCTCTCCCTTCTTTCGGCCGCCGTCTCCCCCGCGTCCTCCTCGGGGCGGAGGGACGCCGTGCAGGGGGAGGGAGGGCTTGGTGTCAATTTTTTGTGTGTGGCCGCGGCCGGAGCCCGCGGCGGGCAGGCGGCGAGCGGGGAGACCCCGGCGCGGCAGAGCCATGGATGGCCCGACGCGGGGCCATGGACTCCGCAAGAAGCGGCGGTCGCGGTCGCAGCGAGACCGGGAGAGGCGCTCCCGGGGCGGGCTGGGGGCCGGCGCGGCCGGCGGCGGCGGGGCCGGCCGGACCCGGGCACCCTCGCTCGCCTCGTCGTCGGGCTCCGACAAGGAAGACAATGGGAAGCCCCCGTCCTCCGCCCCGTCCCGGCCCAGACCCCCGCGGAGGAAGAGGAGAGAGTCCACCTCGGCCGAAGAGGACATCATTGATGGATTTGCCATGACCAGCTTTGTCACTTTTGAAGCGCTGGAGGTAAGGGGGACCCCCTCTCCCCCCGATTTCCCTTTATGCACTACCCCACTTGGCTGCGCCCGGCTTTCCTGCCTCCCCCGCCGCGGTGGTCTGGCTGTCTGTCTAGGCTGAGGTCTTATTGTTGGGGGGAGCTGGGGGCGCCGACGAACAGGCAGCAGGAGGGACTCGGCAAGCCGTGCCTGGTCTCCTCGTTCCCTCTTCTGCCTCGCCTTTCCCCTGCGCCCCCTCTCTGCACCCCCTCCACAGCAGATGGGCAGAAAGAAAGGGGTTCAGGCATCACAACAGTGCGCCCTCCTCCACGGATAGCTCTGCCCCTACTCCTTCCTCCTCTCCCTCCCCAATCATGGCTTCTTGGCTGGTGAAAATCTCTGCTGGGTTTGGAGCGCCCGTGGTCTGTTCTCTGTGTGCTTTCCACAGAGCCATATGTCTGTGTGTGTATGTGTCTGTGTGTATCTGTATAGTGTGTACCTTTCCTGGATGTCCTCAGGACCGGAGACTGATGGGGTTTGGTGGTTTCTTTGCCGCCTCCTCCCCCCTGCTTTTTTTTTCTTTTCTTTTTTTTTTTTTTTTGGTGAAGCTGGGGAAGGGGGCGTTTTCTCCTGGTTGGGAGAAAGGAGGGAGGGAGGAGGGGAGAGAGGAAAGGATGGAAAACCTTTCTGATTTCTGTATGGGGCTCTCCCTGAAAGGGTTAATTGTAATATTAGCTATACACTTACATATGCACATGTGTGTGTGTGTACAGGAGCAATTTAGTTAAAGGACAGAAAGTGGTACACCAGGGAGGGTTGGTGAGAGGAAAGAATAAAATCCTAGCTGGTATCTGAAGGGTTTGTCACCCAATTGTCCCTCTTCCTTCCTTTCCTTTTCGTGTTTTCTTTTTTTTTCTTTCTAACTGATTGGCTTTGTGTGTGTGTATGTGTGTGTCTTTCTTTATTCCTTGGGCACCTGCAGCATTGATACCCAAATGCACATTTTCCTGCCCTGCTACTGGGCTCCTGGTGGGGAAAGTGGCTAGAGGGGACTATCCAGAGGTCAGGGGGAAACTATCTTTGCCTGGATGGACCTGATTTGGTGCTGGGCATGGTCATTGGCCTCTATCAATTTAACCGCCTAATTTCCAACCCCTACCTCCCTGTCCCCACCCCCCAACACACACACACACACACACACACACACACACACAGAAGGCTTTGAGATTTTGCAGAGTTGGTCCTGGTTTCTTAAGGACAAAAACCAAGACTTACAGCCTTTTATACACCTGACGTGATGGTTTGAGGTTCCTGAAGGAAACTTTTCTCTTTTTCTTTGGTTTTTGCTCTTATTGTGGTATTGTTTCATATGCTCAAATGCAAGGGAGAGAAGCTTTGTTAAAGACAGCTTAAATCTCACATACAGTAGCTGTACAGGTTTAGCTTGCTGGCTCTGTGTGTGTATTTGGGTGTCAAGTTTAAATATTTTTAAGAAGGAAGTCTTCCTGTCCATGTTGTTCTTTTCTGTTTGAACTCTTTTTGGTTGGACTACTGGTGGTGGTGGTGGATGGTAGCCAGGGTTTGGGGAGGAAGGGAGGGTGGTATTGGTGGTGGCCATAGATTTTAATGTTAGTGAATCAGTTGACCTCTGGTTCTAGAACCGGTGTTTTGTTGGCTAAAATGGATCTTACGCTATTGTTTTGAATGTTGAGGCTCACCACTTATTAGGATAATTCTAACTGTGGCTTTAAGTTTGCCAAGGTGGAAGGATAGTGTACAGTGACCTCTTTTCTCTCTCTGTCTCTGTCTCTTTAAAATAGGAATTGAAATGGCAGCATCTATCCTAATAGAAAATGCTGCCTGGAATTTGATTCACCATTGCTGATTTTGGTTGGTTTAGGACAGTACTTGTAAGAGCTGTTTACAAGTGGTTCTGCTTTCTGCATGGTTATCCTGTGCTGCTGTGTGTGTTCCCTCGTGGTATGTAAAAGGGGTCTGCAGATTCCCATGAGCATTTTTGAAGGCCAAGTAGGGGTAGATATAACTCATGTTGTTGTTTTTTATTGTTTTACTTGTAATAAATAGGTATTTGATTGGGCTTGTGCTGTATATTATCTATCCATTTGGCTTTTGGGAGAAAATTGTCTATTTCAGTTTCTTTTGAGTTTGAAAAAAAAACTTTTAATTTTCTGAAAAGACTGAACTCAAAGGAGCTGTCAGTACCTACTGTTCCTTTCCTTGCTGTGATAATTTTTTGTTGGTTACTTTTAGATTCAAAATCCATGAATATCATGCCACCTTCAAATCTAAATATCATATACATATCTGTGTGTGGATCTAAAAGATATAACTTCTTAAGAGTTTACTTAAAAACTTTTTGTTATAGAAAATGTTAAACACATGCAGAAGAAGATGGATGGTATAATAAACTCCAGTGTGCCCAACACTCAGGTTCAGCAGTACCAGCTCATGGCTAATTTTGTTTCATCTGTATTTCATCCACTCGCACCCCTCCCCCAGACATGATATGTAAATATTTCTTTACGTGTCTCCAATTAATGATAAAGATTTGGACAAACAACAAACAACTCCTCCTACCATTATCACACCCAAATAAATTAACCACAGTTCATCCATATCATCAAATATCCTGTCAGTGTTCACATTTTGAGAGGCCCAACTTCTGTAGGTAAGCTGTAAATAAAGATTTCAGTTTAAAAACATACATTGGGGAGTAAAAGTTATCTTGTATGTCAAGTTCTTTGGGAAAAGTAGATCTGTTGGCTGCTTTTTGTCACATTTGTTTACCTACTAGATGGGTCAAAACCTATGTGTGTGATGACGATTAACATTAAACCTCTGGCGTTCTGCTCTACTCAGTTTGGAAGATTTACTGAACTATCACCAAGACGTGAGGACTTATTAGGCAACAGGCAACTGAACTATGAACTTGGACAGAATTGTGTGTTACAGAAGTATTTGTAAATGTTAAGAATTATTATAGATGCTAAAGGTTACCCTAAATCCACATTATGCTTTTATGCCTTGTGTTCAGAAATGAAAACGGTAGTCACCCTGTATCATCAAGGCTGCTGGTGGTATGATGATATGATAAGAAACCAGAAACATTGGCTTGTGCAGCTAGGTATATAGATTATACTGGTTTAGAGCAATAGCTGGAAAATTGTGGAGTAGCATACTTTGAGTATTAAGGGACACATTATTTTGGCTCCACGATTGTGTCCTAAGTAGCTGATTTTGGACTTCCCTTTTTAAAAAAGTGGCTCCTAACTCATAATGAAATGTGCTGATATAAATAATTCCAGTGCAGCTGTGGCTTTACTGATACTGGAGTAAAGGTAATAAACTTGCCTAATGAGAACCTGCCTTTTCTTGTCAGTTGTTCTTCACTGTTGTTGAATTCTTATTTAAGATGGTGAATGCTTTGGGAATCGTTTTGAGAAGTCCCACACTTTACAGGCATTGAAACTGGCTGAGGTAGTTTTGTATTCTGTAGGGACACTTGTCTTGGGTAATTGCTCTGAAGTTCAACTGTGTGATTGTGAAGAGTCTCATGATAGAAGAGGAGTAGGTGAGGAGGCTAAAGTTGAATGTGGTGTTATTATTATGCAGTTGAGAAGCAGAGCTATCATTTGGATATGGTATTGTTTATTTGGATTCTTTGAATAACAGGATGTGAGTGAATATCTCTAGATATATCATTCCTTTATTTGACTAGTAAAAGGAAAAAAGTCGTCTCTAGCAAACAAAGTACAAATAGAAATGCTGGGGTCCTATATCATCAGTGTACTCCCATATGCCAGATAATGTTACCTTTCTGTTCTTACTTGGGTTCATTTCTATTTAGTTCGATGAGGAAGTCACCATGGCTGAAGATTTGACTTTACAAATCCATTATTTCCCCACTTACTACTTTCTTACTCACTGGATTCTCAGGACTGCCTCTTTTTGCACAACTAACCAAGGGAAGCAAAGGTGAAGTTGGGTGGATTTAGCAGATTGGAGGCCAAATGGAGCCTTGCAGGCTTGTGAAAATTAAAACTCATTTCTGGTGGGTAGAGGATCAGACTAAGACTTCCATGTGGTCTCATTTTCTGGCTCTGTTTCTGGACTTACCCAACACACATAGATAGCCTAAGCAGATTGTACAGAATTTGATGTACTTACAACATGCTGAGTTAATAAGCTCTAATAATTTATTATGGTCAATTTTCACTTATTCACTTGTTTAAAAAACATTAATCATGTTCCTCGTATCAATCAGCAAATATTTGTGCAGTGCTTAGTAGGTGAAAGGCACTAGAAGGACTACATAGACATCTAAAATACATACAGCATCTTGAAGAAGTATGCAGTTTAGCTGGTAAAGTAAGTCCAGCACCTATTAAATAATTATGAAATAGGCATTTGAGTGCTTTATACCATCCGAGTTCAGTAGGCTTTAGGGAAGGGTGGTGAGATAGGCTGAAGTATTGGAGAAGGTTTCATGGAGAAGATCGGGCCTAGAAGGATTTGGTTTGGATGTAGTTTGAGGGGTGGCGAGCTCATTCTAAGAAAAGGGAATAGTGAAGAAGGCACAGAAACAAGATGAGTGAGAAGATGCTATGTGATTAGGGCTTGCTGGTGGGAGAGAGCTGGTAGAAATGAGTAAGAAATTGTATAAGTAAGGTATGCTGTTAGAAAGTCAGGACACTTGTGGAGACCCACATTTCAGAGTGCATGACCTTGGGAAATTACTCTCTAAAAGCCTAAATAAATAAATAAATAAATAAACAAATAAAGTGATCTACACTTAAAGAGTATTGGAGCTTGCTGAGCTAGACAAAGTTAAATGGGTGATTTGTTCTGCCAGATTTGTATTAGTGAATGTGAATTTTGAATATCAGAAAGGGCAATGTGATGTGTCTTCCTTAACGTATTTGACCACAGGGCACTTTTTATTTTTATCATTGTAATCCATAATCCAGTTTGGAAAGTGCTGGAAAAGATCTCAAAGGCCCCTTCCAGATCTTGGAACTTGAGATCTTGGAGACTAGGGTGGGTGGAATGTGGAAATCCCGGTGCAGAAGTTTTAGGTTGGTGAGGGAGGCTGGGTGCCTTGGTTCCTTCTTAAGCAGGAGTGTAAGGATGACTGAGGAGGGTTAGTCCACTGCCCTTACTGTTCCCTTTTCCTGCTTAGTGTCAGCTGTTTCATTGGTCCTTAGCAACCCCACTATGAGGTGAATATCGGTGAGTGATTCTCATTAAGACCTCTTTCAGTGTGATAGCAGCCCATTTTGATGCCACCAAGCTGCCTCTTGGTCCCTTCTAGTTTAATGTGTTGCTGCTTTTTAACAAGCTGGAAAACAAGGTCGGATGAGAAAGGAGGTTGACATTGATGTTAAAATACAGGTTTAAAATTATTTGCATTTTGCTGATTTATGTATGAAATGCTAGTTCAAGAAGGATCAGAGCCTCTCTTCTGCTGTTATACAGCCAGGGAAGGCTGTGGAACTGTGTTTCTGTTGTGTTTTTCATGTTCTGTCTTGGGAAGTTTGGCATGGGACTGTAGAATAAATGGGTCAGTTCCAGCATTTCACTTCTGAAAGTGTGCATAGCTTTTGGGATCTGAGGTGTTCCTAAGTGAGAAAGTTGTCAGAAAAGGAAGGATGTGACTAGTGTGTGTGGTTTTGAATTCAAGTATTTTACTGTTCTCACCCAATTACAGTATTTTACTACAGAAGGCAAAGAATCTCTTAAGGAGAATTTATGTGAAATGAGGTTGAAGGTGGTGATATGATAATTCCATGCGGTATGTGTTAGCTATTGAGATGAACTACTTCAGCTCTTTTTTTGGAAGTAGATCAGATATAAATGATTCATTAAATTTAAAAAATGAATCATGAGGTTAGTGATTGAGGTTTTGACCCTTTCTAAGAGTGTTGTTCTCCAGCTCTAGCTAAGTGTTAAAAAAAGGGTTACAAAAACGGAGACGTAAACATGATTCAAGGAGACGCTGAAGGTGATAAAAAGATTCTGACTTTTCTATACAACAGTTCTATGTACTGTAAAAAAAAAAAAAGAAGGTAATTATTTAGTTTGAGAGATTGTCTAGATGAGAAATAAGATTCACAAAGTAAGGTAATGTTAAAGCTAGCTGATAAGAAATAATTTAGGTCCCAAGGGCTACAATGTTTGGAATCCTTTGGACAGATCTTTTGGACTTCTTGATGGAGGGTGTGTGTGCACTCACACGTGTGTGCAGAGGGTGGAGGGTGGTGGGTAAGTGGCTTTTTATTTAACCCCCTCCTGTATATGAGTTGTAAAAGTCACAAAGTTAGTAGCCTAACTTTGTAAAGTGCCTCATGCTTATTTTTCTCCTAAAGAGAGAACACTTTTTTCACAGTTAGGATTAACTCGATACGCTGTATGTAGATTTGAGAAAAATAACTTGGTAATGGAATAGCAACTAGTTATTTTAAAAAGTCCTAGAAAAATTCAAGTAGATTTGAAATCTCAGATAATAGAAGTTTGGAAGAGCAATTGACAATTAATTTGGTAAAACCCAAGACAAGAGAAGATCAAAAACAATTTGTGGACATTGTTAACTGTGCTAGAACTCTTTCACTTACATAATTATGTACCTGTTCCATGAATAGATGAATGTAGTTTTTTTCCCCCTAGAAGATGGGCATGGACATAAGGTTCTCACATGATCCTAAGTGTACCTTCTTTCTTCTAAATCTGACATGCCTTTCCTTCATTTCTTCTAACAAGCCTCCTGGGTTGAGTTAGTTTCTAGCTTTGTATATCTTTTTTTTCACAGGTTTATTTTTTATTTTATTTATTACATCCCCCCCTCCCCTCGTTGTTTGAGCTCGCTGTCTCTTCTCTGTATCTGTTCCTTGTGTGCTCGTCTTCTTTTTTAGGAGGCTCCAGGAACTGAACCTGGGACCTCCCATGTGGAAGGGAGGTGCCCAATGGCTTGAACCACCTCTGTTCTCTAGCTTTGTATATCTTAATATGCAGATACGTATCATCATAAGATCACAAAGACTAGGTCATCTTTATACTGTTAGTTAACTCAGGATGGGAGGAGTTTGACTACCTTGCTTGCCCAGTAGGGAACTAGGCCAGTGTAAGTTTCCTGTCTCGGTGCTATTCAGGTCTGATTCCACCCAATGCAAGGGGATCTGTTGCCTGAAATCATGGGTATTGCTACCTTCTTTCAAGGTGTTTATTTCACACTTTAGTCTATGTGGCACTCTCATCTTAGGGTCCAGTGAGATTCCCTACCTATCCATTGCCTGCCTGCCTCACATCCTCCCCGCCCCCTTCCTTGAATGGGTTAGAGCTGTAAAAATTATGAATGCAGTTAATAAAAGGTAATGTTTTTAGAAAGTTGTGGATGAAATGTACAGATTTTAAAATTCCAAACTTTATTTGAACTTCAAAGGTCTCTTTGAGGCACTCTGTTAGCTGTGTGTGGGGGAATTGCTTGCCACGATTTTCTGGACTGTTATATATCATCTTCTGATTTCTCATTTCATATCTGAACTCTTGTTTGGGTTTGCCTGAAGAAAAATCACAAATTACAACTACATACAAAAGTTTTTGAAGATTTTAATTTCATTCTGGCTTGCCATGGCACCCCATGGTGCTATACCTTGTTGGTGCCTTTTGAAGCTCTGGAAAACCTTTGTGTTGAAAGGTGGATTCACAGGAGGAAGAGGGAGAAGCCCAAAGTTTGTAACTCATGGAAAATGTAAGTTTGTAAGTCATGGAAAATAGCTAATGGAGGTTGGGATTCATTTTTGTTGGGATGGCAGAAAGTCTTCAAGTTGCGGGTACTAGTGTGGGTCCTGTTAACTGAGGCCGTTTGAAATACCTGTTGGACTTGATACTGAAGCACAGTCCAAGAAGACATCCATGACTCTTGGTTATATGGGTGAAATCTGATACCTTTAAATCCAAGCTAAATTCTGAACCCAGGACAGGGTCATT
>JAQZBX010015894.1:15544-37143 GCA_029593785.1 Cabassous unicinctus
CCCCCCCCCCCCCCCCCCCGTCTCTTTATTCAGTTATGCTTGCGGGCTAAATATTCAGTGAATGGCTTTCCTTTAACAACTAAGAGAAGGAAGATGTGGATGAAACAACAGTTGAATGTTAGAGTATCACTTGTTTTCCCACTATAGGCTAGAAATTCCAATGACTTCTACCCATTTTCTCTGTACGTATTCAGTTGGCAAAAATAACAAGGGTCCTGAATTGTGTTTTTGTAAGAAATGATCTTATATAGTTCATGTAAAATTATACTTTTCCCTGGTGAGCACTTCAATTACTTGGGAAAATTACAGTTTTGGAATTCACGTGCAGACCTAAATCTTTAGGAGGTGTTACCCTAAAGTTAGGACCTGAACTTTTCCAGAGCAGCCTTTTGATCCTTTTCACTCCGGCCATTATTGGCTGATGTCCTTTCTAAGCTGTGTGTGGCATCAGAGGCACAGATGTTGTCTTTAGTGATGTAGTTCTACCTCTCATTTTGCAAATGAAAACAGCCCTGAGGGGTTAATTGACCTGCTTTAGATCACACTGGGAGTTAGAGGCGCTTACTGTGTGATTCAGTGAAACTGGGAGACTGTCTGCTTCTCCTTAGTACTTGGGAAATGTTAGTGAATGGAAGCCTTGGAAGGAGGTGTTTTAAAAACAAAAATAGTACAAATGAGGATGAGCACCCATGATTGTAAAGCTTCCAATTTTTTTTCTAAGAAATTTTCTTATTATTGCTCAATATCAAGAACCTTTACAAAGTATTCTTCCCTCCCCTCATTCTCCCCACAGTGTGTTACCCTCTGATACCATTGGACTTTCTCTGTAGGTACATTAGTCTTTTTAAAATGACATTTCCTTCAGCGCGCCCCCCCCCCACCGCCCCAGTAATGGAGGTATAAAAGAAGAAAATAATTTAGGGTGATGATATGCGAGTTTCTCATTCTTAAATGTCCAGTGGAAAGATAAAATAATTATTTGGATATAAGATGATTTTAATGACTCACTTTTTGGTATATTATTTTCTTCAACCTAGCAAGCCAGAGAAATTTGGAGCAGCTCAACAGTATAGTAGTAGAACCTTTGAAACAAGTGAACTTTAGAGTATGGTTGAGTTGAAGACGCAACCAAACTTTTCTTCTGAGGAAGAAAGACTTAAAATATTAAATCCAAATGATGTGTTGGCTAAGGCATCTTGCCTGTTTATTGCTAAACCAGAAAATTTATAACAACCGTTTGTCATGTGTATATATTTATAGCGATTCATATAATGAAAAGAAGTTTTCATGAGATTGTAATAACATATCAAGATGGATGTAATTAAAACAGAAGCAGATTGACACCTGGAATTAAATGCAAACCATAAACCAGGATACCTGAGTATTGTGCCTTATATATTTGCTGCGGGGGGCAGTCGGCCAAATATACAAATAAAAAGACATTGATGAATTTCCCTGGGTGTGTATGTGGTTGCAGAGAACCCAATTATTTTATTAATCTTTTATCAAGCCTTGTTTAGATTTGCAGCAGCAATGGAATGTATTAATTTGGCAGACCAAATAGCTTAGGACGAAAAAGTAGGAAATAATAAGGGGAAGACATGATTGATATACTGTCCTATAAATAACACATGTGACTGACAGAGGGGCTGAGAAATCTTTAGATCTGTGCTTGATGTCATTAATGGAGTTGTTAAACCAGGATGTTTGAGTTGAACTTCAATCAGAGAGGTTGCCTCCCATTTGAAATGCAGGTCTATCTCTAGTTACACGCTGTACTGATATGTTGACAAAATTGGTGTAAATCGAATTTTTGTAAATTGGATCAAATGCACCGGGGGAATCTTGCTGTGAAAAATATGAATTCTTTTTGTCAACTCCAGTACTCCTCCTCTCTGTAGGGAAGCTGAGATTTTGGTAGAGTGGGTCTCTTTAGATGGGCATTGCTTTCCCTGAGTCATTTATCTGCATGTGTTCCCTGTGCTTCTGGAAGAAAGTGACAGTGAGATTTGCATTTTCTGTTCAGGTTTCATACCTCTCTTGGTCGGTGCTTCCAGGAATAATTGGTGGTGATTTGAATAAGCCTGCATCATTCAGATTTCAGAGCTTGGTTTTCAAGTATGTGCTAAGGAGGGCTTGCGGCTATGAATATGGAATTTTGATTTCCATATCTGTTCCACTGGGGAGTCCAGACATGTCATAACCACTTCAGAGTCATGGTTGTACAAAGACACCCTGGCTATAATTTTTCTATACGACAGTTCAGTTTTAAAAATTGTAAAGATGCCAAATGCAGGGCTGTATTGTTATTAGGGAAGTTGGTGACATCTGTTATTTCTTATTAACCAGGAGAGGAAAATGCTTTAATCAAAACATCTAATTATGCCCTCTCAACTGATGAAAGATCCTTTGCTAAATTTTTGGAATTGGCCTTACTAGAAGAAGCTGGTCTGTACAGGAACTGTGAAGTAAATTTATTCTTTTTAATTTGAAAAATACTTACCTTTAACCATGGTTAAATAAGGGTGTTTTAATTATTATCAAATTGATTTTAAACTGTGTTTTGAAAATAGATATTTTCAAAAGTTGTTTGAGTATGAAGTTTTTGCTCTTGTGCCCCTCCCCACCCATGTAGCATATGTGGCTCCCAGAGGGAGTTTGTGTTTCCAGATGTGAACCTAGGAGGATCTGTGGTGGCTGAGAGCCACCTGGGGAGGTAGCAAATGATAATTGTAGGTGAGAGGCATGGGGATAATTTAGCCTGTGTGCTGGGAGGTGCGATTTCACACCTGAGTGTTGAAACCTGCTGTTAGACAGTTGTGTTGTTTTAAAATAAGTTTTATTAGGCTAACTTAGAAATGGACTCAATTATTCCAGGCTACCTTCAGTAGAAGGAATATAACTGTTTTAAAAACATACATCCAGAAATATTTCCTGTATTTAAAAGCAGTTTTACATGATAACTGAAAGTATCAAAACTGTGTTTTACTCAGCATACCTACACCACTTTCTGGCTCCCTTGATTACGTTTTAATAAATTATAAAATGTTTCAGCAATGTGGCATTCCACTTGGAATCATTCAAACTTTAAAACCTACCCAGTAAAGCCATCTTTTTTTCTATAGTTCAACCCAGAATTAATTTTAACTGCAGCTATTACTGTTGTTTCTAGAATCACACATAAAATAATAATAATACATACATTTATTGATTGTCTTAATGCTGGGATGTGGAGTAGGTCAAATAAATGCTTTATTTCTTAGCTTTGAGAGTATTTCATCTTTACTAAATGGCTTTATCCCATGGGTTGAGTATCTTGGGCCCATCCTCAAGGAGCCTTTTGAAGTATTGACCATGACATGGTGTACTCTGTTTTCTTTGGAATCTGGTGGGAAGTTCAAGTACTATTATTTTTTTCTTATTCTCTTATATGTTCTGTAATAGCTTACTGTGTGCTACTTGGTAGTTTGACTGGAATCTTGGAAAAGAGAGAGCCAGAGTTTTCTTCCTATATTTGGAATGTATTGTTTTATTTTCTTTTGCTCTCTACCTTTAGCTTTTGTACTCTACCTCTGGGTAGGGTATATTTGAGACTCACAGAATTGCTGCTTCCTTCATTCTGTAATCCATGCAGAGTGGGTACTCAATCAATGCTTATTTACAGTTGACCTATTTTCATAAAAATTCCATGAAAAGAAATTTTGAACCGGGAGCTACTATTTCCTGAGTACTTGCTCTGGGCCAGGCTTTGTGCTAAGAACTTGGCATTCATTGTCTCCTAAAACTACCCTGTGAAAAAAGAAATGGTGTCTCTCTTTTATTGTGGAAGAAACTGAAGCTTGGAGAGGTTAAGTCAGCTTGCCTGGGGTCAGTAAGAGAGAGGCAGGAAATGGAGCAGTTTCAGCCTGACTGAATAGCTTGTGCTCCTGTCTCCTTTACACTCTTTTTAATAAAGATACATTTTGTGAGAGAGTCCCAAATGGGTCTCTGGCAGACCACATTTGTTCTTTGTAGCTGCTAAAAATTGTCTTGGTTACAAAGGATTTTCTAGGTATAATAATAGGATTTAGGTAGTGGAAAGTACCTCACTATCTTTTGGGAAGTTCTTTATTTTCTTTTTACTAGCCGGAGCTTCCAGTTAGGTAGCTGACCCTCATATAGTACATCTATAGCACTTTCCCCCCCTTTATTCTCTGTGTCCCTTTCATTGTTTCTCCCTGTATTAAAATATGACCTTTTCCCAGTTTACATTGCTCAGGTGGATTTTGAGCCTTTGCCAAAGGCAAGGGTTCAGGCTCAAAATATTGAGAGCTACTATATGACAGTCCCAATATGAATTCTTACAACAGCCTCTTGGAACGAATGTAAAATCTGAGAAGGGACTGGTACCTTCTCACAGATCACTGTGGGTGTAAGTTTATTTTCCACTATTGATTCCTAAGTATTTTGTCTGGTTTTAAATTATTCTGGGAAATGACACTACTCTTGAGAATCTATTCCACAATAAAAAAAGGCCTTATTGCTAGCACTGTTTTTTTTTTTTTTTAAACTAATAGGCAACGCATTCCTGCTGGTGAAAGACCATACTAAATAGCTTTTTGCTTTTCTTGATATCTATATCTTGAAGATATCTGGTGACAAATAGTCCATTATTTCGTCTGTCATTGTTTTCTTTGCATTTTCTAAGCATATTTGCAAATTGTTCTCCCCCATCCTACCACTCTGCCCTGTAGAGATTTGTTTATGCTACAAAGAGTATGCTAATGAATGTGACTGTTTGATTTGCTTCTTATGGAAATCCCAACTGTGATTAGAGTACTGTACATTCTTGAGAAGCCCCTTCCTCATCTTATCTGGGCCAAAATGGACCCCCTACAGTTCATCCTCTAGGATTTTAGAATTTAGACCATCCCTTGGCGGGTGTGTATGTATGTGTGGGAGTGTTATTATAAAGACACATGCTAAGAATATGCTCTCAGGATGTCCTGATTCACCCGGCCTGAATTTTCACAATGTTTCTGGGTGATTTAGAAGACTAGTCAAGTTAAACACTTCTTTGAAAAGCCTCTCTTTTAAAACACAGGTTGTAGTTTCTTCTTGGAATCATCATGTTCAAAGACATGCAGTCTTGCTGCTTTCTCCAACTACCTTGATGTGTGAGCACGTATATCCAAGATGGAAATGCAGTAGAGTTCTGTTTTTAGCAGAATTTGTGATCATAGGGGAGATCCAAGTCAAAGCATGTCCTTTGAAATTGAATCAAAACCATAAAAGTGTAGTGTAATAGGAACCACACACCTTTAAGTCTAGGGTTTTAAAAGTGACCTGTTACACTTTAATTTGATGTATTTCTAGTGTTTGTAAAAGATGAGTTCCATATTCCCTCTAGGGCTTGTCTCAAGTTGTAAACTCTTGGGTAAAACTGTATTTTTAACTTTTCCATGCCTAGTCCCTCTGGTGGTTTGTAACACTCCTGTTGTGTTGTATTCCATTAAGGAAACCTTGTGTGAAGATGGCCCATCAGAAAGAGGTGTCAGTTTCACTTCACAGGACAGTGGGTACCCTCTGTTTACTCTTTAAAGATGACATTGCGTTAGCATTCTTGTTTTAGATTTTTACATCTGCTATCCATATTTCATCTGTGCTCTTATTTTGTTTACCTGGGATTAGGGACAGAGAAATATGTATGCTCGGGCTGACTTGGAAATTGCATTGTTGAATTACAGCCCATATGGCCATTGTAAAGTGGTTAGTACTGCATATAATTGCCTTCCCAATGATGTGCTTTGTCATTTCTTCCATCTTCCAAGAAGCACTCCTGTAGTATGCTGACAGCAGTGGCGTCATTAGAAAACATATGGACATGCAAAGGCATTAAATTGTCTTTAGTTTAAGGATTAGATTACAGTATTAGAGGATGGGTCACCACACGTTCAGTCGATAACTCTTGCTTAGTTCAGCACTGCTTCACTGGATGATTTAGATTTGCAAAGGTCCTATATTTACTTGTTTGCTGAGTACATTTTATATCTTCCCTGCAATTGTAAGGAGGTCTTTTAACTGTGTGTAAGACCCCATCACAATATTGTAGCCAGTTGGTTTTTTTCTGGAGTGCTTTCTTCCAACTGTTCATGTTTTTTGCAGAGTTCTTTCCAGGATACTCCCTCAACCTCTGTTTCCCTGAATGAAAGCCCAAAGCAGGCTAAGCCAGGGATTATTTTGTTTGGGAGTCATTTAGATGTAAAAAGAGACAAAGTAAGTAGCAGAGTCAGGAAGCTATCAGGTGGCTGCTTTGCCTGAATTTATATCATCATTGTATAACATCTGTCTCCATATGGGTCTAACACCCCACTCCCCCCCACCCCCTTAGAAGTAGTGACATTACTACAGCCTAGAGGTTCAGTGGTGGGTCCCAGAGCCCAGGGACTGTGTGAGGTGTGTGACAGGGTATGGGAAGTGACCATTTCCATTCTCTTTCCTGCAACCCCATAGTTGGATTTTCTTTGTGGCCATCCATGCAGGCCTACTATCTTTGTTCTGTGGTCTGGTTGTAGGTATTTTAGGGATGTGACAGTTCTGGGAACTGGTATGCCTTGAAATTTTAGGTGCCCTTTATACCGCTGCCAGTGAAAAGTAAGTGAAGTCACAGAATGGAAAGTCATTCATCAAAGACACTATTCTAGGCACAGGAGGCACCGTGGTGAATAAGGGAAACAGATATCTGCTTTCATGGAGTCTAGCCAGGTGTGGGGGATAGACTACTGTAAATACATAAACATATAAAATGTGGGGTGGTGACAGGGCTAATAAAGCAAGGTAAGGGGATTGTGAGAGACTGGGGAGTATGTGTGTGCTATTTTATAGAGGTTGGTTTAGGGAAGGCCTCTCTGAGGAGATGATGTTTGAGCAGAAACTTGAAGGAAGTGAAGGGGCAAGAAATATGAATAACCAGGGGAAGAGCATTCAAGGAGAGGGAAGAACAAGTGGGAAAGCCTTGAGGAAGGAGTGGCTTGGTGTGTTTGAGCGATTGTAAGGAGGCCATGGTGGCTGGAATGGAGTGAGGAAGAGTGAGGTGACTGTAAGAACTTTGGTCTTTACATCTGAGAGAGATGAGATGAGAAGCTTAAAAACAGCTGATAACTATCCAAAGCCCTCATTTTCCAACTGAAGAAATTTTTTGAATTTGCCCAGCATTACCCAGTGCTAAAACAGAACCGGATCCAGAACTTACATGTTATATTCCTTTATGGGAGAGTCCCATTGTACCTTGCCTCCATTCCAGGTGTTAGGAGGCATGGAGCATCATTTTGGAAACCAGATTTGTGTCTTTTCCTGTTTATGGGTTTATAGGTATCTTTTGCCCCAGAAGATGTTCTTCAAGAATATATAGAATTCCAATGCCTGTTCATTACCAATTGGGAAATTGCTTTGTTCCTCAGTGCCAGAATCTACCACCATTTGGATATAATTTTAATAACAAGAATAATGATAATGGCTAACATTAATCAAGGGCTTGTGTGTGTGTCAGTCACTGTGCCAAGAGCTTTACATGCACTGTCATGTTTAACCCTTAACAAAAAATTCTATGAAGTAGGTAACATTATTATTTTCTTTTTAGAGATGAGGAAACTGAGGTTCAGAGAAGTTAAATAAGTTACCCATCCATGGTCATGCAGCTAGAAAGTTGTGGAGTTGGGATTTGAACTCAGACCACCTGATTCCTAGACCTGTACTGCCCTCCCTGATGAAGAGGGTGGGCTTGTCTGTGTATAAACTTTCATTGGAATATGTTCCTTGCCCCCACCCCTCATTTTAAGATTGTTCTTGAGCTGAGTCCTGGGATTAACACTGGCCTGTCACAACCCTCTTCTATGTATGCAAATGTTTGATTACATTGAGAGTTCACAGCTAGCCTGGCTCAGTTCCAGCAACTCTCCTGATTTTAGATAGCTTACTGGTTAAGCACATACCTTTGATCTTCTGGAGGTAAGTTTGATTAGAGTATCTTTTAAGACCTGTGCTGTGAAATGTATTACAGAATTCAGACCAGCAGACCCAGTTGAAATGGTCTTGATCCCGCCCCCCGACCCGTGAAGTAAAAGCCCAAAATACTACCACTGCTTATAGTGCTTATACTCCTCTGATTGTAAAATCATCTTTTTTTAGCACTTGTGCTTTTGAGGGCCAATGTGCTGTGAAGTTGCTTTAGAATATATATGTGTAAAAAATTGTGTGTACATGCATATCTTTGACTAAGAAATATTTTATAAATTCAAAATAGTATGAAGCATAATATAACTAGCACCTGGGTACCCACCACCAGCTTTAACAAACCCTACCATTTTGCTGTGTTTTTCTTAAGATCGTTAGTTATTTTTAGTGTGTGCTGTCTGAAGAGGAACCAAGTTAACTGTAAGCTTTAGAGCAAGGGATTCTCAAATGTGGCTGCACATGAGAATCCCCTTGGGAACTTTAAAAAGTACCCACACCTATGGGAGGGTGGCGGGGACCCTCCACTTCCATCATCAGAACTTCAAAAAGCTCCCCAGGGGATTCTGTTGTGCTTTGTGGGTAGAGGCTTGGAGGGAGTACCAGCTTTTCTTCACTCAGATGGCAAGGACGAAGCCATGTATAAATAGCTGTGATTAGTGAACTGTACTCCTGGCCTTTACTTTCGTTTTCTCTATTGAACTTTTTTGCATGGTTCTTCTTTCCAAGATTCTGAAAAGTAACCTGGAAGCTCCTTTCCAGGTACTATCCTCCTCCTCCGACCACCATCACTGAGACTAGCTAGGGACTCATTTCCATATTTGTTACAAAGCTTGAGGTACTCAGAGACTAGGAGTCAGGCTGAGGGGACTGAGAAGTTCAAAAGTGTTGAGAGTGACTGTTGAAAGTGTTTGGAGTGAGCTGAAAATTATTATAAAATTACTTGGAAGTCAGTGAGAACACAGGGTTTCATTAACTAAACCTGGACTCACATATCAGGAAGGTTCTGACCTGTCCGATGGAAGTTGAGGGCCTCTTTTTGGGGTTACAGCTTTATCAGTAATGTATGTACTAAGATGTCCTGTAAGTTGTGTCCTGCCACCAACACTGGTCAGTTCTCTGTGGCTACATCTGTGACCATGGCATCTTCCAGGAATACTGTCAGCTATCAGCTATAGATTATGTGGGACCTAATTATCTCCTGTGGGCTTTATACTTTATAGCTCATTATTTATGTGCCACCCCCCCCACCCCTTTTGGCCTTTCAACAACTAGTTGATGAGTTTCTTCTCTGTGGGTATTCTGGGCACTGGGGGGTGTGGGGGAGAGGGGGGTGAACAAGGAACTAAACAAAACTCTTAGCTCTTATGAAATTGACATGGGTTGAGGGTTGGGGTGTTACATTCTGGTGTCACATTGTTCTTTGATGTGTGTAATGGAGAAAAAGGTGTGATAGAACTGTCATCCTTCCTTTGAAAAGTTCTAGAGGGATCTTTTGGCAGATAGGGAAGAGTTTTTGTCTAATTTGGCTTAAATTTAGTTTTTTTCATGTGGGAGGGTGTCAATTCCAGATACATTCATGAATATATTTCTTTAAGAAAAGTTAAAATGTTGGGACATTAAAGTTTGTAGGGACTTTTGGAATGAGTTGAATTTTATTTTTATTTTTATTAGTTATCAGTGTTATGTGATGGAAATGAAATAGATATACAGCTAAGGTTCAAGCTTAGGAAAGATGCTAAAGAAATGATACTCAGTTTTCTTTCTTTTTAAAGTAGAATCTCTTGACACCTGTGTGCTCATAGATTTGAAGGAAAGGAGTTCAGAAACAAAGGTTTATTTCTGGGACTCTCTACTGGGCAAGGCTATCAGACTACTTTCATTGGAAAGACTTAATAAGACATAAAGCTTCAATCTGTTACCTTCTTCCACAGCAGTAAGGGAAATTGGCCACCGATGAATACCATTGGACCCCTGAATTGAGGGAATGCACTAGAGTCGATGTTGGAGTCAATCAATAAAATGAATCTTGAGAATAAAATAGAAAGTTTGAGTGGAAAAAATTACTGAAAAAGAAATCTTAAAATATTGGGTTAAGTAGAATAAGAAAGTGGTCGATATAACTTCTTTTCTGGATCATCTTCATCAGACATGGTTGTTGACTAGAGAGGAAAATAAAATCCCAGCATGTAAAGACTTCTTTCTGCCTGTGAGCTCTTTAAAAATAATCATCTAAAAGAATAAAAAAGGAGGAATATTTTTTATCAGCTTTTGGATTACTAAAGTAGAGTTTGACTTCAGAGTGTGGGAGGGTGGGTGGGAAATAAGATTTTGTTGTTGCTCAAAGGGATGAAAACACTTTGTTTTTCCAGCTTCGGCTTTCCTGGTGAGTGTAGAAATCTGGGTTGTTGGGAATTTTGTGTTCATGTGAATAGAGGGTCCAGGACTTGTGTACCTGCTCAGATTGACAGGTTTGGGTGTAAGGGGAAGGACTTCTGAGGATTCACAGGATCTTTTAGTTTCCCCTTTGATCAGAAAAAGCAGCACATGAAAGTACTTAATATTCTTTGTCAACTTTGTCCCTACCCTCAGAGTGGCAGTGCCTCCACTTTGTATTATGCTTCCCTATCCTGTCTCTTGGGTGTGGGGCTCAATGGTGATGTATCGGTAATAATAATGAGAACTAACATTTATTGAGTGCTAACTATGTGTGAGGTATTGTTCTAATCGCTTAAATGAACTCATGTAATCCTCACAGTGGTCCCAAGAGGTAAGTACTGTTATGATCCCTCTTTTAAAGTAGAGGAAGCAGGCAGAGAGTTTATGCCCAAGGTCATACAGCTTGTTAGTGGTGGAGCCCATATACTCTGGCTCCTGAGCCTGACTTGAACTACTGCATAATAGAACCAAATAAATGCTTCTTGAGGGTTTTATTATGATGTTGTTTTACTGTTGTGCCCCCTCTCCCTTTCCTGCACCCCATCCCCCACTCCTCATTTACTATAGATGAGCAAACAGAGATCTAGATAATTATGTTATATAACTGTCTGGATGGCCTAGTGAATTAGTGGTAGAACAGGGATGTAGAACCCAGGCTTCCTAATTTATAGTTACTGGTTTTCCCACTGAAATATATAAAAAACTTAACTAAAATTTTATAAGTTTAATTTGTTTCGCCTCTAATCCTGTGGATGTTCTGGATTATAACAGCCAGGTACTGTGTGATTTCATCCTAGGGAGGAGGGTTGTAGGAACTAACATTTGCATGTGGGTTTATCTGACTTACTTTTGAGGATATCTTTTTAATCTGTGGTAGGCTTACTTAAAAGTGGGAAAAAAGCACTTAGAGGGTAGTACAAGAGCCATCTTTAGGCAAGTTTTGCATAATCTGTGGATTCATGGAAAGGCAAGTGATTTCTTTTTTTTAGACTTAAGTTAATAGGGTCCCACTTGAGGTTAAAGTAAAAAAAAAAAAAAAAGACCTAAATGCAAGTGTTCTTTAGATACATTTCCTTATCTGGCAAATAAGATGAAAAAAGAGCCTCGGAAGAACCACTGTGCTTCCTGGTGTGTTAGAGTCTTCTACATTCTGGCTTTTTGTTTTTGTTTGTTTTTCTTTTGGTCCTGTGATTCCTTTTGTTGTAACCTCTTTCCTTGGTTAATGCTTTGTTTAAAAACAAGTGCTCTAGCATTCTAAAACAAATTATCCAGCAGGCTTCCTGATTGTTCTCTCAGATAAAAGACCCCAGGGTAGTGCTTTTTCTATCTTTGAATTGCGGTTGCCTATGCATGCCTGTGAGCAAAATTCAGTTTACTGAGGTGCTTCCAACCCGGATTAACAGGGTTATCTAAAACTAGGGAATATAAATTTGAAAGGGGATATGTGGATTGGATTTAACCCTTCAAAGGACCCTAATAGGAACCTGATATAATGGGTAGTAGAAAGCATTTGACTGCGGTTAGAAACTGTGGACTCCAGTTTGGCTTTGAGTAGTTTTTAACTAAGTGACTTTGGTCAGGCCACTAAATCTCTGGAAATATAAACTCCTAAATACACTGTTAATGGTAATGAAAATAGGGGCAGGCTCCCAGATTCTGCTGTGGAAAAGCACATGTTCAGATTTTGCCAATGACCCGGAATCTCATGTGGCCACAGACAAGTAATTTGATTTCACAGTTTCTGTTCTTAAATTTGCAGGATGGAATTCCCAGTAGGAGTTACACAGTTGTTATAACATATCTGCTTCCTTTTAGGGAAAATGGAATTGTGAGAAAAAAAATACTCATCAGAGCTAAGTATTTTTGTATTTGGTGAGTGAGCATCCTTTCAGTTATTGAAGCTTCTGCAAAATTTTCCCAAATATTTACATTTTGTCATCCATGTTGGATAGGAGAATCTGGGTTGGGTAGGTGCAGATAGCCACGTCTTCTTACCTTGCATACGTGCACCCACCAGGGTAGCTTGTTAAACATACAGAGTCCTGGGCCTTGTTCCCTGATCTAGTAAATCATAATCCTTCCCATGTGGCTCTGGAACATTTGTTTTTAACAGGCTTCCCAGGATGTTCTTTTATAGCAAAACCTCGGACAGAAGATTGGGATATTTCTATTACAGAAGATATTTCTGAATGTTTTTTGGTGAGGCGGGGTGATGGTGGTAGTTTAAAATAATTCTTTTCTTTTTCCATTAAAAAATTTTATTGAAGTATATCATTCATACATGAACATACATAAATAATAAAAGTGTATAGTAATAGTTGTGAACTTACAAAACAAACATGCAGATCATCATACAGGGCTCCTATACATCACCCCACCATCTACCCTTTGCATTGTTGTGAAGCATTTGTTACAAACTATGAAAGAGCATCATAAAATATTACTGCATAACTCTAGCCCATGTCTTACATTTGGTGTATTTAAAATAATTCATTTTTATAATACCAACCCCTTTTGAAAACCAAAACATATTCATACTTATTTGGTTTTATAACCTTATGAAATAGAACACACCTGGAAAAAGTATAGTGTTCAGCTTAATGAATTATCAGAAAGTGAGTACCCACGTCACCAGCACCCATGTCAAGAATAGAACATGGGCAAAAAACATTTGCATTTTATTACATTCTTCAAATTTCCCCTTCCAACTCTCCCCAAATCCCAACAAATTAGGAATATAAATAAAGGTTGATAGAACAATATAAGGTACAAATGAAAAAAAAAATTCTGCCTTCTGTACCAGGTACTTAATCATTCTCCTTTAAGTTTTTGGTGATATGTAAGTTTGTATTGTTTATTTATGTTTTGATTCAGCCTTAAATCAGTTCTTGGCAGTGACTGTCTATTCACACTCACAGCATATATCAAGATTAGGCTCTCAGATCTATCTTTTCTGAAATCTAATTTACTGAAAATATTCTCATGATAATTTTGAAAAAATGTCTAAGGACGGATTACCAGGTGTGGCAGTTACGACTCTAATAAACAAATGAGCCTTGTCATTACTGCCAAGTAACTTTGTAAAACATGGCTCAATAGCTGAGTATCTTTATCTGGTACTTGATAAAAGGTGGTTTCTGAGTTAAAAATTTAAAAAAAAGTAAAAGAAGTTCCTCTGCCCTCTTTATCCAACTCAAAATGCACTCTTCCATTCTGTTACACTCAAAGCATTTAAAGCCTAATGTAATGCAGTTTTCCTGAGGGTTTTCTTTTCCTTTCGAAACTGAAAAATCTTTAATAGATTTTCAGTGGGAGAAGTTTCAGATGTATTAAACAGCTAGCTCCTTTGTTTGTTTTCTTCGGAAGGGGGGATACTTGTGGTAAAAGGACCGGGAACAAGCCATGCCCATAGTCCGGGTGCTGATGGAGTGAGACAGCTGTCCATGATCGCGGGCGATAGTGACTAATAATTACTTGCCCACAGCTGCACACCTGCATTCCCTGGCAGGCACGTGGTTCTGTGGATGGAAGAGCTGCCCTCCCTCTCTGCCCTTGCTTCACACTTCCAATCTTGGTGATCTCCAATATCAGCTAAACAGGTGACAAGACTCCAATCACTGTGCTCTGAATGGCTTTCCATCTTTCCAAAAGTACACTAGAGGCTTCTTTTGTTACAGTCCATTGATTAAATAAATATTCCTATGCGCACTAAGGAACTGAAATCTCTTATGGCATGCTGCAGTTATCTTTCCATCAGTAGCAGAGGAACTACTGCCCATTTTCTCCCCTCCTCCTTTTCTCCCCTCCACCTCGCAGTTTCTCAAAGGTGCAAGTAACAGATAAATTATCTGAACTCAGATTTGAGGCGTGTGAGAAGCAGGAGGAGTAGTGTCATGCGCTTTGGTGCGGTGTGCCAGCCTGTCCGCATGCCATTGGGGCAGTGCCCAAGACGTGTGGATAGTAGGGGAGCTTGTGTGATTCAGATTAGAAGGGTCTTTCTTGCTTTGGGGTTGTCAGGCCTTTGCCCTTCCCCTTCACCTCTTAGCAGAAGTGAGTCCAGGAGTGTCTTTCTAATTAGCTTGCCTCTGGTTTAAAGGAGAGGGTACTTCTGGCATTGAAGTAGTTCTGCCTGTCTAGTGTCAGTCCCATGTGTTTGATTATTTGCAAGTTCCCTTTTGGCAGTGACCTGAGAGCCCCTCACCTTTTGGGCAGATAGCCCCGGTAGATGGTGTGATTGTCACGTGAAGGGCCCAGGTGTGAAATGGCAGGAATTCTAGCCATGGTAGGCTGATGGGTGTCCTTTTCTTGGGCAGTGGGGTTAAGATGAATGTATGTAGATTTAAAAAAAAAAGCAACTGATTTAGAAAGTGTTCGAAAGTGTTATTCATAATCTATCTGTAACTTAATGGATAACGGGTATCTGTAAGCTCTAAAGCTCCTCAGTAATAAGGAATAA
Source organism: Cabassous unicinctus (assembly GCA_029593785.1). Lineage (NCBI taxonomy): Eukaryota > Metazoa > Chordata > Mammalia > Cingulata > Chlamyphoridae > Cabassous > Cabassous unicinctus. Next base: position 30,429 of record JAQZBX010015894.1, read on the forward strand.
TCTGTTAGTCAAGTGTGAAGTAACCAATACTTTCCTTTTTATACAGAGGGTCTGGGACAAGGAGAATAAAGAGAAGGAGAAAGAACAAGGATGGAATATAGGAAATTAGGTTTTGGAGAAGACACTTAAGTGTTATTTTGGTATGAAGGAAGGGGGTGTGCAGAGAGAAATGTGACAGAAGGGAGGTGTTGAAATGTTAGCAACTTCTGACATCTGCTGAGGAGGGAACCCCTTTGATAGAATTAAGATAGGTGCCCCCTTGTAGCTGTGACATTTTAAAAAAATGCAAGGAACCTTGTAGCTGTGTGGATGGTAGAGACACATAGTAGAGAAAACTGTTGGAGTAGGTAAAGTGAAATCTCTTAGTGTGAGTCTCTTCCAACTGATTGTGGGTAATTAGTTGGAAATGACATTAACCTGAGCTTAATTGTAATTTTGCATAATAACAACATAGCAGCTGTTCATTGTACTCTTTCCTGGTGGTGCGATTTAATTATTTTTTTGCTATCTTTTAAGCTCGAATTTTGTTGTGTTTTCCTTTAACCCCTCCTTACTGCTGTACCCATAGCCCCCACAGTTTATCAGTAATGTCATTTCTGTTGCTTTGGTGCCCACGTGGCTCTGTGCTGAGGGCTTGGGATGCTCTTGGTTTTACTAATCACTTAGCTTCTTAAAAGGCCACATTGGAAAGCTATCAAGATGAGCGTGGGAGATTGGAAAACTTGTTGTGTTTTGGGCTTCTCCACAAGGTTTTAGCTTATGATATAAATAATATGGATAATTCCAGGCCTATCACAGGTGCTCAAAATATCAAGTGAATAGGCCGAAAGAGAAGCTAATTACTGAACAGTGATTGCTCTGATACAACCAATTATTGGATCATTAAATGTTTATTACCTTTTATATGCTCCTTTCCCCCATAAGGGCAGTTTCTTTTTTAAGTCATTAAAACAGAAATGTGATCTTAAAAAAAATTCTGCGTAAAAATTTTCCAGGAGACTGAAGTATTAAAAAGGTCTTGTGTGATCTGACAGCTGAATAGCCTGCTTTTTTTGGTCTGTTGAATTAGTAGTTAATGAAATGTATTGCCCGAGCAGAGAAAATAAGATTAGTTTTGCCTAGAAAGAAAACAAAAGCAAAACATTAACCTCCAAATACAGGTTAATATTAAAGGGCAGTATAAGAAGTATGAAAAAAGTGGAGTCTGCATGAATGATAAGATTGGTGGTAATGCTCATTTAATTCATCCATTCATCACTTTCTTGAGCACCAACATTGTGTTTACCAAGGGGTGGGGTATGTAAAAACAAAGGGGGCAAGGGGCCCTGTCCTCAGAGACTCTAGATTAGTAGAGCAGTTAAACCAAATGCTTAAGTAACAATTATTGAAGTGTAGAAAGTGGTAGTTTTAAAAGGCACATGTATATTTCTGTGGAGGAGTGATTAGGAAGAGGATCTTGATTTTGGAGATCACGTTGTTGTGTGGATTAATAGCAGGTTGGCTGGAGGCCCACTGCTTGGGTTCACTTTTCAGCTCTGCCACTTAACTGTGTTACCGTTTGCCTCGGTTTCCTCGGTATAAATTGGAATAATAGTAATGTATCCCTCATAGGGTTGTTGTAAGGGTTAAATGACTTAATGTATGTAAAGTGCGAATGACAATGTCTAGCACATAATTGACATCAATCTTTGGTGGGGATGGTGATAAGAGTTATTTTTGTTGGATAATGTAACAGCAAATTCTTTTTAGGGGAGATGGTATTTGATTGGATGCTGAGGAACTGAAAGATGTTTCAGGAATTTCTTTTATTGTCATGTATGACTACATACTTAATTTATAATCCCTACAGTAATGTGCTTGTGTAGCACCATTGTCCAAAGATCATAAAGGGGTATTTATAAACGTTTATTCTGGAAACAGTCCTCTGAAGCAAGAAAACTATTTGTGCACATTCTGATGAAGTGTGAAAGGCTGCAGAGAAAGCCTGTCACTGCCAGTGACTGTTCTTTAATTTAGGTATGCTTGGAACCTAGGTTTGTTGTGGGCAAATTAGACCAATGGAGAGAGGTCTAATTTAATTTTTAATTTTTAATTTGCAAATGAATGCATTGTGGTAAGTAAATTTGGGACATATTTTTTGTAGTGTTTATCAATAGTGAAACTGTTTATTCCTAAGCAACCAGATTACAAACAATTGAATTTAATGGGAGTTTATAATAATGAATATTTGTTGAGCATTTGCTGTGTATCAGGCATTGACATAACTCTGAAATTGACACACTTATTATCCCCATTTTACAGATGAGGAAACTGAAGTATAGGAGATGTTCAGTAACCTGCCTGAAGTCATGCAGCAGTGTAGATCCAGGACCTAAGCTTTTTATTTATTTATTTTTTTGGTGGATGGGGAAGTACTCGGGATTGAACCCAGGACCTTATACATGGCAAGCAGGCACTCAACCATTTGAACTACAGCCACTCCCCCAGGACCTAAGCTTTGAATCTTATTTTCTTAAAGTTTATCGAAACCGTTTCAATTTTTTTGGAGATTTTGTAACAACCCTTTTCCGTTTTACAGGAAGAGGGAGATGTTACCTTACCTAAGGTCTCTGAATATGTCTTATTATTTGCAACCTGGGACTGTAGTTCAACCTCTCTTTAGGCTGTTTTCGAGATAAGCCATGTAAAGTACTTGACCAGTAATGCTTGTTCTCAACCACTGGTGGGTGGGATCTTTCTTAACTAGTTCAAACTGGTTCATACAGGCAGGTGGGCCTGGAATAAAACTGTAGCCTCTTGCCCACCCTAGGCTCTGGTTCTCTCCATCATACCTGTTGGGTTACCAGGGATGAGAAAGGTATTATCATAATGAGATACACCCTGATTTCTCATAAGAAATTACAGTCCTGATTCTAGACTTACCAGGTCATCAACAGTATGAAATGTAGTGGATCCAGTAAGGAATTTGGTTGCATGAAGTAATTTTCTAAAATAACAGGAAGAGTTCTCAGAACAGAGTCCCTTGAGGCCAGGGAGCCTGCTGCCTGCAGTTTTCACCTTTTTTTGTACAGGGGGCTGGAATACCTGGCACATAGGAGATGGTAGTATAGTAACGTTATTTATTGTGTGAAGGAAAGAAGGAATGAACAACCTCATCAAGCTGTAGAAAATGGTAATAGGAAGGGGAGTGTGATTTTAAAATTTTGGTTCTGTGGGAAGAGGAAATTGAGGCACCAAAACAGGTAGGTTAAGTCTAGCCTCTTAATCACTAGACCTTACAAATTTTGCATAATTTGTACCCTTGAAGGTGGCAATACCTTGTATTAAGAACATATTTTTGTTGTAAAACAAAATTTTATCCAGGTCAAGAATTTCTTCTAAATTAGAGTATATTCATTTCTATTTTGTGGGTTTCAGTCTGTGGAGTAAGAACTTGTCAAGAAGCCTTAGGGTTGTGGAGATCTCACCAGCAGCTGTGCTAAACACCTTGCTGTAAACTTGTGCTTCTGAGTGACAGCATGACCTTTCAGGGAAAACAAAATAAACCAACCAGCACACACACTCACCGGATTTTCTTTAGTATCAGGATTGTAAACTCTGGTACTTAACAGTTTGCCAGGCTCACTGGAGCTGTTGAGGCAACTTCCTTTCTCTCTTTTTGTTTGTGCAACACATGTGTATATAACCGTTTTTAAAAACACATTAGGGAAAAAAATTAAAGTGTTTCTTCCGCTGAGTTAAACTATAGCAGTGGTTTTCTAATCACCATGAAACTTTATAAGAATATAGATTCCTTGGTACTGCTCAGGACCTGAATCTGAGTGTCTGGGAGGGTGGGACTCAGGAATCTATTTCTGAAGAGTCCTCTGAATGATTTCATGGTTAATCAGATTTGGAAACCCCTGAGATAGAGAACTATAATATTTATTTTTCACCTGTCCATCCATTTATTCTTACCTATTTTTTCCCCTGTTGAGTAGATTAATATTAGTTACCCGTGGGATAATGGTAATGTCTTAGGAACTAGTATAGAAATAAGAATTAGAACACAATCCCTGTCCTTCCCCTTTCCCCTCAGGGTTCAGAGTCTGTCTTTAATGAATTCACACACTTCCCAAAAGTCAAAGGCAGAATATTTTGTGAACACAGGTTTTTCTAGCTTTCATTAGTTTTTCAAAGGGGTCAGCGACCCATAAAAGGTTAAGAACCAAGGCCTAGCACTTTCACAGCTGTTCTGGAAACAGTGGGAGAGGGCAGTGTTTCTGTTGCTACTTAGGATGTTTTTGACCTTTCCGAGAGGCGATAGCAGTTTGTGAATTGCACCTGTTTTCTGCACCATTTAAAAACATTTAAAAAGACGAAAAAATAGTGTAACATCTGGGTTGTGGTCAAAACAATACCAAGGGGTACAGAAAATAGCTATTTGGTAACTGCATAAAATTTTATGTTAAAGAAATGCTGACAATAAAACAGCCTGGTGGTCAGCCTGTTGATGGAAGAACTTCTTAACCAGGATAGCTTAGGCAGGGTTCACACCAATTTTCTTACAGTATATAATTAGCTAAATCATAGATAACAATTTTCACCCCATGGATATACATAAAGACCAATTTTCTTATTTTTGTTGCATTCTTTCCACAGCATGTCCATTGAATTGCTTAATTCCAAAATAACTTTGCCAGCTGCACTGCTGGTACATCCTTCCTTATCTTCTAAAATCCCCAAATAACACCATACACCACAGAACAGAATTGCATATTAGGGAGATTCATCCTAAACTGCTGCAGAAGGTTTACTTAGAACCCCATATGTAAAGTACTATCTTATCCCTAAGGATAACTTTGAAATTCAATTTCAGTTGTGGCTCTTTGCTTCTCCTCTTTCCTTCTCTTCTTCTCTTCTTTAAGGCAACTGTTAATTGTCATAATTCTGAAGTTGCCACTCCTTATTGTTCCCATTTACTCTCTCAATCAATCCATCAATCAATCAGTAATGTAGCCAATGACTTCATGTGCTTCTTTGGGAGAACACAAATTCTTCAAATCTTTTAGTTCTGGTAATGCTACATTTTAGGGTTGGTAGGTTTGGAAGAAGAGGGTAGTCAATGGAATAAAATGTTACTAATTCTTTGGCCGTTATTTGGATATAGTTTCTTTGGGGGTTAGGAGGGAGTTAGAGGCCTTCACTGTCCCTGAAGTCTTGTAACTTCTTTGTAGACTGTTCAATTGTCTGTGTCACTTATTTTGCACTTTTACATAAACCACTTCGTGTTATGCTTTTTAAAAAAGTGAATATCTTATCTCCCTAAGATTTTAACTTGCTGGTCAGTGATTATTTGTTCTAATTCTTTGTAGTCTTGCCATTATTTAGTATACTGAGCACATAATAGACACTCAGTAAATATTTAATTAATTGGATGTGTTGATTAGTTCTGCCTTTGAGTCTTGGATCCTCAAGAGACCAGAAGATGGAATGAATCTGGAGTTTGAAGTTGATACATGCTTAGAAAAGTAGGGATGTAAGAATGGATTGTTAGGTCTGTCTCTTAGGGTTATTCTATATTTTTCTATTTTAAAAATATTTACATATAGCTGGACTAGCCCAGTTTTGTAGTTCTTTAAAATATTGAATATCTAGAATCCCACAGTTAAAAAGAATTTTATGGCAGAATCCAATACTTAATTTTCATTTGGAAAATGCTAAATGTAGTGAAACTTGAGAGAGGCTTTTATTAAGTGTTTTAAAAACACTAATAAATGATCACAGACTTGATCATTAAAAGCTGTTACTCAAACAGCTATCACTCCTAACCTGTCATAGCCAAGTACAGTCTTCATCTTAACAGCTATATTTGGGTGGAGGGAATATTGGAGGCTTTTACTGAACAGGTGACTATCAATAGTTATCTTGAAAATCTGGCCATTGTTGGCTTAAGAGAGAGGGATCGGAACAGTGAAGAGATTCATCACTACCCATACTGTGTGTGAGAAGTGGACCTGGGAATGTTTAGTTTGTAGAAGAGGCGAGTCAGGGTGATAGGTGGTGGCTGGGCTGTCTTAAAAGTATTTACAGGGTTGATTTCAGGAAGAGGGATTTAATCCAAGTAGTCATTCCTACTCCCACTCGAGACATATTTTTCAGCTTTCTATGTAAAAAGAAGAGTTTTCTAATAGTCTGTCTCTTGAATTGCAGTTGCTGGAGGCATTCAAACAGGTTTACTCATCACTTACGTGGATTATTGTAATGGGGGTTAACACTAGGTATTAGTGAACTTTGAGATCTTTACAACCCAAAGAGACTATGATTATACGATTTTCAGGCAGTGTTCTGAGTTACTCTAGTCATGGTTTGAAGTCCAGCTCTGCCCCTTCTGGGGTGCTGTTTGCTTAGTATTTAATCCTATGGCCATCATATGTATTGAAATGGAACAAAACTTACCTTATCCAGGGCTCCAGGTGTCTAGGTCTCTTTTTGCAGTCTGAGCTCTTAAAGTGAAGGTCATTTAAAAGCAGCACCTGGCATTTTCCTTATTGGAGTTTGTCTTGGTGTTGGCAAATCAGAACAGGGATTGAGTTCAGTCATTTGTGATACAAGATTTTCATTTTAAATCACTTACATGACATCTTTAAGGAAGATGTTCATATTTTCCTTATCTTAGGGCTCCCCAACCTCTTTCCTTTAAAAAAAAAAAAAGCTGCTAGTTTTAAGAGATTGA
>JAQZBX010015895.1:0-37047 GCA_029593785.1 Cabassous unicinctus
AAAAAAAAAAAAAAAGCAGACTTTCCCCTGCTCCCTCTTCTTAGAGCATTTTATTTAAAAAACAAACAAACAACAACAAAAAAAAAACACCTTGGAATTATAAATTCCTCTTTTTAAAAACTAAAGACGACTTTTGCCAGTTTTAAACCCAGGAATGACTTTCTCAAGGAGCTGGGAGCCATCTCTCAGAAACGTAAATATCTCCCTGTTTCCATGGGAGTGTTATTTAGCCATCTACCTGTTACCGGGATATGAGAAGTTTTATTATTCCTTTGGATCCAGGCAATAAGCAAGCACAAAGGTCACCCCACTACCAGGTGGATTTAAGACTCTGAGCAATGGTGCTCTGGAGCCCTCTCGCGTGAGGACCAGTTTTCCCTCACCTGGACGCTGAGGCTGCACCTGCCTGGCTGTACAAAAGGCTGAGCTCGCTTTCTGTCTTCGCAAGCTCTTTAGCACATTTCCCGTTATGCGCGTGGCATCCAGGTTTAATGATTATTCAACAATAATAATACAACTGTCTTCTTTCTCTGCTGGTTTTGTGGGAAGGTTTACTGGGTTGGCAGGAGATTGCTTTGTTTGCTCCATTCCCCATGACCCACCGAGAAGTTCCTGCACACAGCGGAGTCAGAGGCTGACGCGACCTGCGGCGGTGGCTGGGCGGAGGTGGCGGGTGGCAGCCAGCTAGCTCTGCTCCAGCCGGTGCCATCTCAAACCCACGTTACACTCACGCCACAGCCTGTATCACTTTGACTTAAAGCTCTAGTGGAATAGTTGCTAATCTGCCAGTGTCTACCTCAACTTAAATCCTTCTGCTGTCTAAGTGGTTTTAAGTGAATGGTAATGAAATTACAGTAAATCCTAGATAGTGTGACATAACTAATCTTCTAAACCAGGACACTTTTGAGAGTAAAATACTCGCTATTAATAATTTCTCCAGGAAAACAGGCATAAACCAGGACTGTCTGGAAATTTCCCTTTTGTTTTCTTTCTCCTTTTCTTCTTCTCTGCAAAAGAAAAAAAAATGAAACATTTTGAAATGAGCCAGAAAGAGGACTGGGTACCTTCAGTGGGAAACTGGATATTGCCTAGCACATCCTCTTGGATAAGCTGATTCTGTCGAGTCTGCACTTTTCATTGGCCTTGAGTTATTTGTATCTCCGTGAGTTATAGGAAGCTGATGGCAATGGAAATGATTCTTGTCCATAGACATGCAAAAAATATATTGTGTGGTGGAAGCACAATTGATTTCCTCCTGTCCCTCTCCAATAAGCCAATTTTACAACTATTTTAAAATTCATTTCATGATGACTTACTACTTATATATGCGTGTGTTACTTTGAGATCCCTTTTGAACTGGTTGTAATTTCTTATAGGCTTTCTCATTAATTAATGAATTAACTAAAATTTTTGACATGTATTCATTTTATATTTATAGGTGACTCATGAGTTTATCCTTTTAAAATATTCTTTGACCCATATAAAGTATTTCTTCTCTTCTTTTTCTAGATCACCCAAGGCCCAAGACATTCTTCCTTTCACTGTAACCTTGGGCCCTCTGTGACTATAGGGGCTGCTCTCTTCCGAGGTCATTCATTCATTCATTATGTGTTGAGCATTCACTCGTTCCCAGGCATGCATGTGAGGCATATAGAGGAGAGATTGTGGGCAAGCAAGAGTGGCAGCAGGAAACGATGTCAGAGTCTATTGTGTTAGACCCTTAGACTAAGGTCAAATGCTCTGAAAGTAAGTGGAGGAACCTTAAAGCAAGAGCCAACAGGGTTGGCTAATGGAGTGGATGTGGGGGGTAAAGAGAGAAGCCAAGAAAGTCCCCTGATTTTGACATGATTAGCAAGGCACATGGCTGTGCCATTTACCAGATATCGGAGAGTGTGGGGTTGGGAGTTGAAGGGAAGCACTCATTCTCCTGTTTGTTGAGAGTGTTAACAAGCAGTCTCCTGGCAGTTGAGCTCAGTTGTCTTAACCAAGGTCACACCTCCTGCTTCATCCAATGACTAGCTGATGTGAGTGAAAGGCTTGGCCCCTGTTGGTCCAATGGGCTGCAATTCTGTTGAGCCATCGTGCTCTAGGGCTCCCGGTGGGATAACCTGGGGTTCTCATGCTGACTGCAGGCCACCTTCTCCCTCTGCCCTGTCCTGCTGCCTACAGTCCCTTACAGTGTGGATCCTAAGGGCAACCCACAATTAACTTCCTGCATGCAATCTCCATCTCAGGGTCTGCTTCCCAGGAACCCAACCTACAGCAGGGAGCTAACGTTCAAGAATCAGTTCTCCTACACATCAGCTTCCACCATCCCATAAAAAGTTATCTAAAACAGAGATTTAATAGTAGACTCTCACTGCTGATCTCACCCCCCACCCCAAAAGAGAAAAGTAATGGCTCTCTACTGCCCACTTGTCACCTTGCTTCAAGACATCTCACAACCTGGCCTCTATACCCCGTCTCCCACCACCGTGCTGGAACCTCGCACCACAGCCTGTGTTTTCAATTGCAGAACATACTCACCGTTGCCCCAAAACCATGTGTTTTCACAACTCTATCCTGAGATCAAGTGCCTGATAATGCTCCAACCACCTCACCCTCTTCTCTCAAGGGTAAACCTACTCATACCCCAATATCTAGATCAAAACCATATTCTGAAGCCTCTCAGTACTCCCTGAAGCCTTCCCCAGTTTTTCCCCAAAAGAAATAACCCACCTTTTTTCTCTTCCCATAGCACTTTGTATTATTCTTTTGCTTGTGTGTCTGTTGCTATGTGTTGTTGCTGATGTATCTGATACCAGGAACTCCTTGGACACGGAGAACAAGGGGCTGCCTAGGGCCTTGTATGTGGTAGCATTCAGACCCCCATTTCCTGATGTGGTCTGAGCTCTTCCAAGTCATCCATTCTCCAGCCTCAGGCTTCTAACGAAAATGCAGTGAATGGCCTTTGTTCTGAACTTGGACTTGGCGTCTCTGTTACTTCGTCCTCCCCTGCTCTGAACTGGGCAGGAGGATGCTGAAATGAGTATCAGGCAGGGTCCCTTCCCCTTTACCCCACCCTTCAAGCCTAGAGCTAGCTCTGGGAAATTCCAACAATTTTATTCTTTTCTCGTGGTCCTATGCTGGTCTTTTTTTATTTTTTTCAGAAAAAAAATCACCTCTAGAACCAGGCACTGCTAGCTGAAGTGTTATTTTAAAATATAAGAGTGTTGAAGAGGTGTGCTGTACTCTCATCTGCCCTCTTATCATCCGCTGCCCTGCCAGATCCCCTCGAGTATCCGCCCTCTTCTGGTCTTGTGAATGCAGGATCATTTCACTCATAATGCCGTCACATCTGTAAAAAAAAAAAAGGAAGAATATGACTTCATCTTTCTCTGCTCCTCCCTTCTCTCCTTTTCACTTTTAGAAGCTTCTCTGTCTTGACGCTTTGTTGGACCTTGTGATAATATCTTCATATATATCTTCCAAAGAAACTAGGAGTACAGGTAGAAGACTGAATATGTAGTCAACTCCTGAGCTCAATAAATGCTTATGAATGGAAGGAAGGAAGGAAGCAGGACTGATCCAATTCAAACCTCCATTTCTGCTGCCTCCGTGCTCCACAGCAGGTGTAAGCACATCCTTTACACATGTAATTGGCTTGGTCAATAAGCAGTCATTTCAACACTCTGAGAAAAAATGCAAGGGAATGAGGACTAGAAGCTACTACCTCAGATACTCGTTCATACAACTATAATATCCAGTTATATTTTAAAAAGTGGCCCAGAAAAAAGTCCTTATGTGCTGAAAGATTTATTCTCAGGTGATCCAGTTATTTTGGACTTTCTTAAAAACTCTGAGTTGATGAAAGGCTGTGTTTTGTTTGTTTGTTAGTTTCCTTTTTATAGGCATACCTTGAAACATAACTTATCACAACGTATTGCCATTGAGTCTGGTGGAGACATTAGCTTTAATCTCTTTGCTCAGAATCAAGTGCAGTTCAAAAATACAGTATTAATTCAATGATTAGCAACAAATAAATTAATGAGTATAATGCCACATAGGGAAATGAGTGAAAGAGAGCCGTATGCTTTTATCCAATTCTGTAAACTTTTGTTTTCTTTTTCATCCCTTTATTTATCATCATCATTCAAATTAACTGTTATAAAAATGGTAGAGAAAAAAAAAGGAAAAAAAAGAAAAAAATGGTAAAGTTCTTATGTTAGTGAAAATGTAATTAATTAAATCCAAGGACATATTTCATTTTGACAAATTTCACAAGAATGGAGAATCAATGAAAAGAAGTACAAAAATGAGCAAAGAAAAATAGTTGTAAAAAAAGATGTTTTATGGTTATCTACCAAATGTGACCTCCAGTCACATGCAAAAATGGAAACAAAGAATCACTTTTTAGAACGTTAGTATTTGCTGTAATTTAATTGGCTGAGGAAGGAGAAGGCAAGAAATAACATTTGTGCTTGGGCTGCTTGCCAAAGTAGAAGGACAACAGAAAATGGAAATAGAGTTGTGTGTGAAGGTTTGATTGGCTGCTCTACCAGAAGATCCACCAACACAATTCTCAAAGACTAAAAGCATAAGTTTGTGGTTATTGCTAAGATACATCTTAATTAAATGTCAAATACCAGGTGATTGGTATTTCAGGGAGAGTGAAAAAAAGGAACCTGCCTTCTCTGCATTTTTCTTATGATTTTCACAGTGTTTTGTGTAATAAGTTCTAAACCATATAGATTGTTCTTCTAAGTATTTTTCCACTGTAGATAGCAAAGTGCCCTACTTCTATTTCTCAGAGAGTCGTCGACATTGTGTCTAGTTGCTTCAATGTCTTTAAAAGGGGACATTTTTCCTGGGGGCATGAAAAATTGGGGTCTGAAAACAGTGGTCTCAAGAGGAAATTGTTTTCTCCAGAGATAAAGCATATATTGGTAACTATTTTGCCTATTTTTGTTCAACATATAAGTTTTTTATTGTCATTAATGCAACTGAAAGGCTGATTTTGATGACAGAATTATGTGCTTCCTTTGCAAGGATCTAAGTCTATTGAACTTAAGGTTAAATGGAAAATTAGTTCCTCAGAATTTTCTTACTCTTTAAACTACAAAGCATGATAGTTTAAATCTTTTGATGAAAAGTGTTAGCATAAAAAATTAAGGGGGAAAAAGTACCTAATCAAAGTTCAGTAAAATTTGAAATCCACAAGTTCAAAACTTGTGATAATTCTGACACTGGCCAGGTTGATGCTTTCCTTTGCATTGCTTATGATAAAACACTTGGAAGCTATTAAATAACACAAATAGGTGTTCAGGGGAAATAATACGCTCTTTAAGAGAAGAAACTACGGGCGTCCTTTGACAGCATCTGTTTGCTCTCAAACGATACTGCCTAAACTCACCCATTCAATTAAATCAGGTCGGATGCTTTCTGTGGCTGGTTTAGATTCCCGCAGAAAGCCTGGCGCCCGTGCCACCCCCGGATGCCAGACAACAGGCCTCACTCTGCAGATACTAATATACGGCTCTACCTGCTACCTGGGCTGCAGTGAATTGCAGATGAGAGGCCTGTGGGAGGGTTTCATCCATCTCGTCATTTCCAGCATCTGTCACTGTGAGGTGTTATTATATTCTTATATATTATGGACCTGCATTTCTTTTGGAATATCTCCCATTTTTTTCTATGTATCATTCCTGAATCCTTCCCCCACCCACCCACCCCCAGCCTTTCCAAACGGGTCTGGTTGGCACCAGTTCTCTCTGCCAGAGAGCTTGTTTGTTGTGAACAAAGGATGCAGGAGCCTGTGCAGAACCTTCAGAAATATGCTCTTGTCTGTGTCCTCTTTTTAATGACATTTAAAGAAATGACCGCTTTCCAGGAAGCCCCCAGCCACCAAGTCCCGGTTTGCGGGTCATTCGGCTACAGGATCCACGATTGGTGTGTCCACAGCATCTGCACAGACGCCGGCTGCCGGGCTCTCCTGGTCTCCTTGGAAACCACCGTCTCTAAGCAGTGACTCAGCCGAGGCGGGAGGCGCTGGCCAGTGAGTCACGGCAGGAAGTGGCACGCCCCTCCCCCACCTGCCCCTGCCTCGTCTGCAGGCCACAAGCCCCCCTGCTCATTCATCTCACCCCATGGCTGTGCGCACTCACGGAGCCCCTCGGTGATGCCCACATCAAGAAAACCCTGCCCTCGACAAACGCCCTAGCGAGGCGCCGTCTCCCATCCTGTCTCCCCAACACTCAGGACTTCAGGCTGAGGCTAACTTCCGGATGGGTCCTCACCTCTCTGGCCTGCAGTGGACAAGCTTGCCGTGATTCTCCATGCAGTAAAGAAAATGGGATCACATGCTGTCGACTCTCCATGCTTTGTAGGCGAAGTGGATGCAGGGTCATCTCTTCCCAGTTTTCAACCATTAACAGGAGAGGAGAAGGGAAAATGGGGCCAGGATTCAGCTCTGGACACAAAGCAGCATTGGCAGGCCGGGGAGCGGAGGGGTGTTGACCGCCTCAGCGAACCCCGCTCATAATTCCAGACAGCAACTTGCTATCAGTCCCATGCCCAGGACAACCCCAGGAAGGGCTCCCAGCGACACCTGGAGGAAGAGCCAGGGCTCCTGGCGGAGGACAGAGTGCAGGGGGCCAGCACGTCTGAGATTTGCTAAAATTGATCCTGCTTACTTTTCCTGAGGCGCAGGCTGCGAGAGCCACCGAGCAGCCTCCGGGGAGCTCCCGTGGCTCTTTGGGTGTCTTAGTTTGCCGGGGTTGCTATGACAAATACCACATGGTGGGTTGGCTAAACAGCAAGTGTTTGTTTGTCCCGTGGCTTTGGCGGCTAAAAGTCCAAAATCAAGGTGTCGGCAAGGCCCTGCTTTCTCCCAGGATTGGTGGCGGCCTGGTCACAGCGATCTTCCGCCGGGTGGCCATCTCTCCCTCACTCTCTGGCTTCTTTCGACTGACCGCATACAAGTTTTCTCTCTTCATGCGGCCTCCAGTCACGTGGATCCAGGCTCACTGTGATTCAGTTTGGTCGCACCTGAACTAACTGCAGCACCCTCAAAAGGTCCTGTTTACACCAGCTTGCACATTTCCTTTGTGAGGGGCATGGCTTTTATCCCCCACTTTGGGGTGATGGTCTAGGACTCCCTAGACCTCTCAAGTGCAGGCAAACCACACTAGTGGGCTTGAGGGAGGATTACCAGAACTGGCTGTCTACCTTCCTGCTCAATTGCTCGGTAGATTCTTTCACATCTTGAGGAAGAGGTTAGAGAAAGATAAATCAGAGTGCTGTAAGCCTGGCTGAGTTAGAGCGCCGAGGTTCTTCTGCCCGAGCCAGGTACAGATCCCTGCTGTTTGTGGTTAGAATGAAGATTTGTACCTGGGTCTCAGGACACAGCTCTCTCTGGTCCTTTTCCCCATGACTCCGGATTCTGTGAAAAACACTCTCTACGTTGCAAGTCCTATTTTTTCCCTAATTTGTAAACTTTGTTCTACCTGGTATGTCAGCAAGCCAAAGAGCCAAATATTAATTGAGCTTGTCCCTATTGTGTGAGGATCACTGGGCTAACCTCTGTGGGGAAGGAAATGAGTTTTGTAAGACACAGGCCTTTGCCTCCAGGTAGTTGGTCATGAGCTAATAATAATTGGTACCGTTTATTGCAGTCTACTGTGAACAATTCAACCATTTAATCCCCAAGGAAATTTTATGTTTTGTGAGATTTATGCTATTTTATTGAATTAAAAAAATCACACAGTCAGTACTTCTGGTTCTGAAGAAATCTATTCATGCAGGTAAGCATCTTTGATCCCATTTTTTAAAATGTTATAAAAAATGCTAATTAACACATAAGTAAAATTGTGAGTAACTTGTCATGTAACAGGGCCAGTTTCATCCCCAATTTATAGCGTTGGAAACTGAAACTTGGAGAAGTTAAAAAAATGGCAGAATCTCAAATTGAACCTAGAACTTTCTGAGTCCAAGTTTGAGTTGTTTTCCTATATATGTGCTTCTTCTAGTTTGAGAAATAATATAAATACTTGAGAGGTCAAAAATACAAATTTAATCTTATATCAAGTTGATTCAGGACATGCTACATGACAGCAAGAAATGGATTCCCCAAAGCATACATCAAATGCTGCAATCTCTATCATGGGAAGCCTGGGTAGCTTGAACTAGGCCTTGAAGGAGGGTTAACGTTTGATTATCTGAATGCAGTGATGGTCATTATTTTTGTGTCCCTTTTTAAAGTAATATAGTATTTGATGTCTTTTATGCATAGCTAAGTGTCTTGAATAGAATGAAAAGATGGACAAAAACAGAAGAATAAATGAGTTGGGGATTGATCAACCACTGCTGGTGTAGTATTGCTAGAGGTTGAAGTTCTACACTGGGTAGCAGGGAGACCATTGCTCTATCTGTTTTCCTTTGTGAATGTCTGGAAATTTCTGTACTAATCCCTTTATAAGAAAGCCTCACAGTTGTGCAAGTCTTAGCCCCAAGGGGAAAGACTATGTGATAACAAACCCAAACTGAGCTTTCCAGCAGGTAAGTCCAGATGGGCATGATACTCAGTGGCAAGAGTAAAGCAGGAAAATCCTACAAAATCAGGCTGAACTACAGCACAGTGATTTGAATGCAGATGAACCTGAGGAGGAAGAGAGAATGTAGATGCCAAAAGGTTGAGCTCTCTGCTCAAAAGCATGATTTGCCAGGTGGAGGCAGGACAGCTGCTCTTGCTTGATACATAAGTCTCAATTATTTCTCCATCTACCTGGCCTTGCTCTTCTCTGCTGTGCTCCCTACAGACCATGGGAGTTGCTTATCCTGTTTAATTACCTCATTTTGACTCTCATCTGAGAACATAATCCCTATTTCAGTTTTAAGGAAATTATATTTTTATTTCCATTCATAATGAAGCATTTCACAATGTTTGGATCACTGTTTTTTGCCTGATTATTTTTTTTCTCTTTAATTAGAAGTTTCAACTTGCTTAACCTATTGTTAGTGTCTTGACTATGCCCACACGCCATCCTTCTGCATCCCCGGGAGCACAGCTGCCTTAAGGGGCTTGTTTCAGATTTGGCCTGTGGAGGAAATTTTTCAATTCATTCATTATCCAAAGATTTTACAAGCAAAATATGTTAAAATTCATCAGCTTAATTGTATCCGCTCATCTGTGTAGTGAAGAAGGCGCTGACGTTATTAAATTAATCAATGGAGTAACACCATGGGGGGAAATGCTCTAGGGCTTTAGGAATGAACAATAGCCCATTATCTTAACACGGCATGAGGTACTCCAAAGCTGCAAGTGCATGTAAGACCAGTAACTCACCTTGCCTAATTCATTCTCTCAGTTAGGATCCCCTATTTGGGTTTATTTGGATGTAAAAGATAGAACAGAATCTTACCCAGCTTATTTTAAGAGACTGGGCATTTATAGAGGGGCACACATGGTCTGAAATTGAAACTAAAAAGACATCAGGTCTGAGCCTGGTCTCTTCCTCATGGCATCTGAGTTTCTCTCCCTACATCTGCTGCCAAAAGGCCATGGTGCCGTCATCAAGATACAAAACTAGCCCTGGCTAATCTTCGCTGAGCAGATTCTGCGTAGCAGCACCATTCTAAATAGTTCACGTGCATTAACTGATTTGATCCTTGCAATGAATTTGTCTTACTGTGACCCAGACACAAACATAGTGCCTTTTCATCTTCCATTCCACTAATAACTGGTCCAGCCTCTTCATTTCCCAGTTAAAATTACAGAAACTAAGGATCCAGTTGCTCAGCTCACCTTCTGAGCTGTGCTACGCAAGGACAGCCCGTGGCTTGTCCTCCCTGCCCTCATCCATGCAGCTCAGAACCATTCAGCTGCTAAGAGCAGGTGGGCCCCTCGGCTCAGATGCCTCATAAGGAATTGTAGGAGGTACTGAATGTTGACTTTTCCAGGAAAGGGCAGGAAGTACGTTTTATGCACCTGGGGAATTTGCCTATGATCTGGGAAGCCTCCCCAGGCTGTTCACTGTGCACGCTGTGGTGCCTGCAGGGACCACACCTGGGCTGAGGGGTGCAGGAAGATGACAGCTGCACAACCCTCAGAGCGTCCAGGCCCGGCCCTGCCCATTGGGTCCGTAGAGCACAGGTGACCTCAAAAGATTCACTTTTCCCAAAATATGTCTGCCGCCAGCTGAGGTGACAACTGACACCCGCCGTTGGAAGAGTTCCCTGGAGTTAAAGCAGAGAAGAGAGGCCCCGCTTCCCTCTGCAATGCAGCCGCCTGCGGTTCTCCGGGCCCGAGCCCGTGCTGTGCTCTTGTTCAGCAGGCGGGGACCACTGTCCACGCAGAGGCTGCTCCTAGGCTCAGCTCGTTGTACCCTGTCCTCAGGTCCCGGAGGATATGGTCCCTGGGAAGCCCTCCTGACCCCCCAAATCGGGGTCCACGAGGCACAGATGCTGACCAGTGTCCTTTCTCAAGGCTCCCATCACTAACTCATATTTCATGTTTCATGTTTACTCCTGACTTCAGACTGTGGGTTCAGGAGCCACATCGTTACTTCCAGGTTATTGTTAAAGAGAAACTCAACACCATGTCTGGTACATGTTAAGGACCAATACACGTTTATAGAAATGAACTGAATGAAAATAAAACTGTTATTTGCAAGGGGCAACTCCTTGATTATTGCCAATTCACACACCCAAATTACGTCATGGATTTCTCAGAGGGGCCTTAAGAAGCGGTTCTTTGCTCTAGTGCATTTGGACTGGCGGGAGGGGCAGGGAATCACCTAGACATGGTAAAACCAGGTTGTAAAATGTGGAGGAGAAGGGCTCCGAAAGACGAAGGCTGTCCACCAAGCAGCTCTGCCAGTGTCTGCGTTAGTCCCGGTGCCCACGGGCGGGGCCGGCGCCACCTCTAGCCCAGGCTGTCCCCTCCGCTGTGGTTCTGCCGGTGGAAGGCGCCACCCGAAGGAGACTCGACGGGGTCTCAGGTCCACTTCTTTCTTTCCAGGCCCAGGATCGGGCTCCTTCGACATTCAAAGCCTATAAAAGAGGAAGGGACAAGGCCCGGAGTGCAGGCTCCCATCCCCACATCCCAAGGAGATGACTGAACCCCAGGGGTGGAAACATGCCTACTCGAGACAGCCAGCTCTATGTGCCTTTTCTCCTTTTCTCAGGAAGCACATGTTTATTAACAAAATAAAACAAGAAAAGGGTGTTTTTCCACTAAGAACTAAGTCTCCCTAAGGCACAGCACCTCCAAACCAGAGGAATGCTTGATGAGGCCTAATGAGTCATTGCCTCGAACCCGGTTTCACACTCAGCATTTACAGAGCTTTTCTGTGGCTTGTAGAAGCCGTGGCTTAAATTCTTAGGAGTTTGACTCATCCTGATGATTGCATCTCTCTTTTTAGTTTGTCCTTTTTATATGGTCTTATTGTGTATTTATAAGTGGCCCTTTTACACCTTTTTCTTTGTCCTAATGAGACAATATTTTTGATTCACACAGTCTTACACCTATGCTGCTAGAGCACACTCGGAGATTATAGCTAATGCGTGACGGTGATGCCGGATGTGGAGCTAGGCTGCTAACCATTTCTTTGAGGTGTGTGTTGCTAATGTCCTTGGCGAATGCTACCAGGTGGAACAGGGAGCAGCCAGAGCTAAAAATGAGGGAGAGAGAGAGGGAGATGAAGAGTGGTGCTGCCTTCTCTCTCCTCCCCAAGCGAGGCAGCTGGTTCAGTCCACTTCCAAGTGGACTTTCCCAAATCTCTCAGAGATGATCCCCCACCCGGATTCTGCAAATTTAATGTTTGAAAATGTAACAAGAGCCCGAATAATATATTCGTTAGCTTAAAATCAGATTGGATAAAATTTTATTTCAAGAAGAATTGCCCTATGAACTGACCTTAAAATGACATAATTTTACCTTTTTTAATCTTATTTTATTGATGAACTAAAGAGGAAAAATAACTACACAACTAGAGAACAGGATTTTCATTAGGTATGCATTTTAGAATGTCGCAGACACAATCAGAAAAAGCTACTGAGAGAAAGACAAGTCAGTGAAGAATTTATTTTAACTGGGAAAATAGAGTTGAAGTCCAGGTACCAGGGAATAGCTTTGCTCATCCTGGGGGAGGGAAGGACATGGGGTATGAATCTACACCTTGGCGAGCATGACAAGCCCCTGAGGACTAGCATTCAGGCTTCGGCTCACGCTGGCTCTTGTAAAAGGTATTTAGAGAGAGTGCCATTAGCAGGCCCTGAACCAGGCTCACACAGAAACAAGGAATTGAAAGGATTCATCGCCCTCCACCTTCCCCTCTTTAGAAGAGCAGGCAGGAGGAAAGCTCTGACTCTTCAATAATGGATTCCCAGAATAGCTGAACAGCGTGGGTCTGCTGACAGCGCCCCTCACCCTGATAGACTGCTTCTTAAAATGACAAGGGGAGAAGGAGTCAGAAATCCAGTCCTCTGTGCGGGCGGGTAGGGGGCGGAATGGGAGGCAGCTCATGAAGAATCACCTTCTGCCCTAATGCATATTATTATGTAGCCTCTGCTTCGTTTGCACATAAAGAGGGATGTTAGAGAGCTGGTTTTAGGTGCCTATGTGGTACCCTGGGAGAATAAGACGTGGGGAGAATATTGGGCAGACAATGGAAAGAAGAGTTGCTTCCTTTCATGTGGAAGTTATCTTTTATGTAAGGTTGTCATTTTTTACCTGCATCGGTCCAATTTTTCCTATAAAAATTAAGAACATCTTTTGTTGGAGTTGGACAAATGTGGGTTGCTGTGCCAGCTCTGCCACTTACAGGATGTGTGCCCTTGGGCACATTACTTAGCCTCTCTGAGATGTAATGTAAAGTAGAAATAACAATAGTAGCTGCTTTGCAGGGCTGTTGTGAATATTAAATGAGACAATGCCTGTGACACGTGTAGTTTGTATTTGGCTTTGCGTAAGACATGCTGAAACAATTGCGCTATTGCAAAGATGCTCTGCTACCTCATTTGTGTGCTGAAGAGCAGGAAGGAGGAGAGCAGAGGTGATGGCACACAGTGCACTTAATGAGTATGTGTCTATAATGAAAGCAAAGTCATACAGGGAATTAAAGAAAGAATGGCATCATTGCTATTGTTTCCAAAATCCAAAAAAACTAACAGATTTTTTAAAAAACCTGAAATGTATTGGTTAGGTTCTGTAAAGTAATGAAAACAGTGCCAATTGACCTGCAACCCTGTCATTAATACACGGCCAGTTCTTTTGCTTAGAAGTTCGAAGTGATGACGTCACTAAATTCTGTTATTAAACCCCAGCATCTGCTGCTCATGTTGCATGGCCACCTGCCCACAGGATTTTTGTTTTTGTTTTTGTTTCTTAAATGGAAGGACGTATGTGTTATCCATCAGCCCAGCAGGGAGGGACGCAATACCTGCTCCAGCCAGGAGGAGGGTGGGCCACTGCTGAAGGCGATGTGAAGCAGCCCCCACACGCCCCCCAGCTGTCAGGGCACTGGGGCAGCTGGTGTGGGCGTGACGTGCTGGCCCCACCCAGCAACGAGCCTCGGCTGAGGGGCCCTACCATCATGTCCTCACATGCACTTCCCAAGGCCCGGGCAGAGACCAAACTCCTCTCCAGGTCCTTCAGCAAAGGGACTGAGCACAAGAAACTGGTTACAAAGATGAGGGAAAGGTTGAGAAGGCAAACAGGGGGCTGTGGTGAGACTTGGAGCAGTAACATCCAGAAGCCACTAGGACCCCTACGGCTTGGAGTGCCACGAGGAAAAGGTCCATGGTCCAGGAGCAAGGCTGTCTCTGGTGGGAGGGGGGGCTGCCTGGTGGGCGTTGGGACCTTCAGGGAGGGACTGCTGGCAGGAGTCGGAGCCATGGAGAAGACACAGCAGCCGCCAGCTCCTGGAGGTGCCACCCAAGGCAGAAGATCTTTTCTTCCTCCTCCCATTGGCCAAACCACCTGGAAGTTGCAAGGGAGCCTGGGAAATGTTGTCCCCTATGATACAGAGCCGAGCAGGGCCACGGAAGAGAATGGAACTGAGAATCAGACGGCCACCTGAGGGCTGAACAGAAATCCAATGCCCAGGAAGGCCGCCAGGGAATAGGAGCAGGCTCGTCACACTCCAGACCCTCCCGGTTAAGGGTCTGGGGAAGGCTGAGGAGCCTCATCTCTGCTCAGTTCTCTATTGTCTCCTCCCTGGAAATGACTTTCTTTCAGTTGGTGGTTATCGGAGTTGAAATAGATAAGAACACATTAATATAAAGTAATCTAATTTGCTTATTCTGTTCATGAGCAGTCCTTTGTTTTGGATTATCTATGCAAACCTTTTCCTCATCATCCTGAATAATTGAAAGTTGTGTCTCACTGTTCTCTGAATAATTAACGTGTCGGCTTTTTGACTCTTCTAATAGCAAGCTTTAAAATAAGAACATGTGGAATTTGTATAGATCTTCATGACTCTGAGACATTTACGTATGTGACCCTATTTGCTTTTTTGCCCTGTGAGCCTGAAGGGAAAGGGAGAGAACTGGCATTTATTGAATATTGATGATGTGCCAGGCATCACATTGGGAGCTTTGCAGAGATTAATTCAGTTAATCGTCACAACAACCCAATGAGGCCGATATTCTGATTCCCATTTTACAGATGAGAAATCTCATGTGGAGGGAATGAACTGATGAATTGTCCTGTTCAAAGTCGTACAGCCAAGTCCAGGGACCTTCTCATGCTGAAAGTTTTCTATACATACTGTGACAGTTTGAAGTTCTTCTTTGAATCCCAAAAGATTATGTTCTTAAACTAAGCTATTACTGTGGATGTGGTAACCTTTGACTATATTAGATTCACTTTGGATCACTTGATTAGATTGCTTTTGCCTGGACTCTGTCAGTGAGCCATGACGCAAGTTTTATATAAATGGAGACCCAGAGAGAAAGCACTCTATAGGAAGACAGAAAAAGGAAGCTGCCATTTTTACCTGGCCAGGTGAGAGAGAGGACTCGAGGATCCCTAGCAGCCAAAGCTGAAACACAAAGCTCCCAAGAGCTGGGTCCACGGAGTGGTTAAAAGCTGAGGAGATGAGCCGTATGCCTGATCGCCCACAGCTGAACCCAGAAAGCGGAGCAGCCGAGACTGAAAGGAGTCCAGGAACAAGACAAGCCCTATGCCTGGTTGCCCACAGCTGAGCTCCAGGAGATGGTAGATTCTGAGGGGAAGGCAGGGACCTTGGCAGAGATGAGCCGCCATCTTGCTTTGCCATGTGGCAGGACCCCAGAATCACCAACAGCTGACTTTGGTGAGAAAGCATCTCTGTTGATGCCCTGCTCTGGACATTTCACAGCCATGGGCCTATAAGCTTTTACTCTAAATAAAATTCTATTATAAAAGCCAACCCCCCCCCCTGCAAAAATAGGCCAACCCATTACTGGTACTTTGTGTCAGCAGCCCTGTGGCAAAGACACATATGTACATACACACCCACACATACATATACCTAGATATATACGCACATATGTAATTCTTGTTATATAGAAGATATATTATAAATTTTATATATGAATATATATTTCTATATAAACTTTACTCCATAAATTTTGTCATTTTACAAAAGCTTGTATTTACAATTTGTTTATTTAGAAAACCTTAATATAATAACCATTTATTTGATGCCACAGGGGCTGCTTAGGAATCAGAGATGGAGACAAGCAAGGCTCAGAATGTGACAGTGACATCGGTTCTAGTCGTGTGTATTCAGTTACATCCTTTCCGAGCCCCATTTCCCTTATAAAGAGTGGGAATAATATATATGGAGTGGAAACATAGCGAAGATGTATATAAAGACCTTAATAAAAGTGCTTGCTACCTATAAATCTAGGTAAGAAAAGTTTCTTTTATTACTATCACCATTGTTTTTGTTATTATTATTAGCCAGATACAATAGCGTTCTCTTAAAGCAGCCACTTTAATTTATTCATCTACAATGTGCACATTCTCCTTTCATTAAAAAGGATCTTTTTAAGAATGTCTTCCCGAGCTGTAGAGCTAGACCAGAGTGAGAACTGTGGGTGGGCGGTTTATAGGCACCAAGGGCCCCTGCTGGTTAACCACATTCAAAGGCACACACTTCGGTGTTGTGCCATAATGAAGTGCAAGGCAAGTTCAACCTAGTGCAGGGACTAGCACACCGTCCAACAATTGTGCATTGACTCACTTGTACGGGACAGGTTGAGCCACTGTCATCCTGGCCAGTCAAGTGGTCTTTGAAAGGGACCTCTTCCCCAGGATTAATTCAGGCATAATCCGCAGTCAGGCTTCTGGGAAGCTGCCTCTAGACGCCTGGGGATGGTCTTCCCCGGAGAAGGTGTTTACTGTTAACTTGAAACTTACACAGGGCCCTGCCACAGTGATGCTGACAAATCGCGCCATGGAAAGTATGGTCAGAACTGAGGGCGCGTCACACATTGCCAGAACGCACAAGGAAATGAACTCAGAAATCATGGTCGTTGGAGCTTACACAGTATATCGTCAGGGTTCCACCAGGAAGCAGAATCCACACCAGTTATTTCGAAAAAGAGAATTCGTTATAAAAAGCTGCTAAATACGTAACTGAATGTGCAAAAGGAGAAGGCTGAGACACCGAGGAAGCGGCGACTGCAGAAAGCCGTGACCGGCCCCGAGGCTGCGGGACGAAAGGACGAGGGTGAAAAGAGCAGCCCTTGGACACGGTAGCTGCTGTCGCTGGTCCTGGGGAGCGGCCCCCTGGGGCTGGCTCTGGGCGTGCAGGGAAAAGCGCAGGCTGAACTCAGCTTCTACCGGCAGCGCGAGCCCGGGAGAGCACGGCGCCCTGCAGCCCCCGCCAGCGCCCTGTCCGCACAGCCCCCAGGAAGCCAAACGGCAAAGGAGGCCGACAGCCCCAGGATGGCAAACGGAGTCTCGAAGGGAGCCTCAGCCTGTGCTCCGGAAGCCGCACACCCTGTATGGTTAATCACTAACGTGCAAGGTGGATGCTAAAAATCATATTCCCGAAACTAAAAGAATATATTTTTTATTATTCCCTTCGCCTAACCAGCCATTTGCTTTTCAAAAGTGTACCTGTCCTTCAAGTTCAGTTTCAAACGCTACCTGGCTGCTGGTTCCTCAATGAGAAAGCAGCTCCCTTCCAAACCAAATTGCACGCTGTGTCACCCTGGCTCAGCACATCCAGTCTTGCTTCGCCTCACTGGACGTGAAGCCAAAGAAAAGATCCCCGCGTCCTCTCTCTGTCTCTCACAGTACCTAACACGATACAGGCACTCCAAATAACTGTTAATTGAAGCTTTGGTATTGCCGAACTACATAAATTCAAAATTTGGGGTGAAAACAGGGTGACCAAATGTTGGGTTTCCTGGGATGTAGGACTTTTGGGGCTAAAACCAGGAAAGTCCTGGGCAAACCAGGATGGTGGTAACCCTGGATGCAAAATTTACTATCCTGAAACAAAATGGGTGCTTGGTTTTGTAAATATATTCGCCATATTATACCTTCAGCAAAATATACTTCTCAAAGCCAAAACAGACCCAAAAGCCAAAGCAAAATAACAAGAAAGAATTGTACATAAATCTTCATCCTTCTAGTCAGAAATCCATATCTTATATAATGACAGTTATTACTCTTAATTCACAATTACTACATAAAAAACAGTTTCATAATTTTCCTTTCCATATGACTATGAAATAAACATTTTTGCTTTCTGCTTTGTAGGGAAGGAAATAAATCCATAGTAAATATGCTCATTAAAAATCCCTGCATCTCGCGTTAGAACCACCGCTGGTACTGAGAGTCTTGAATGTCCCAATTAAAACCATGAAGCATTGGCCCTGCGATATCCATTTCCATCCCCTCAGGTATCGAGAGGAAATTAAAACAGGATGCTGGGAGGTCGGGTGCCTTGATCTAATGGCATCTGCAGAAGCACCAAGTCATAATTTGCTCATAACTTAGTGAGCTCATCTAAGCCTCTAGCAAAGAGTTGTCAAGAGGTGCTGAGGGTCATTTCATTCTACGCTTGGACCTGAGCCACAGACAGCTCTTTGCACCGTCTCAGAGGGCCAGCACGACCACCACCCACCAGCACACCTCAGGGCCCAAAACTCACTGGGGCTCCATTCGTCGTTGGCTCTTCATCCAAACACACATTCACTCAGCATCTAACTAAGGGGAACAGCCATTCTGTTAAGTGCTGGGAATACAAAGAAGGATAAGACTTTTTTTTTTCATTTAAAAAATTTATTGAAGTATATCACTCATACATAAACATACATAAACAATAGTGTGTAGTAAAAGTTGTGAACTTACAAAACAACACGCATGACATCATACGGGGGTCACACACATCAACCCACCACCAACACCTTGCATTACTGTGAGACATTTGTTTTAAATTATGAAAGAATATTGTCAAAATCTTACTACTAACTATAGTCTATACCTTACATTTGGTGTATTTTTCCCCAAACCCACCCTATTTTTTAAAAAAATATTTTTATTACAGAGGTTGTGAACTTACAAAACAATCATATACATGTCCAGAATTCCCATACAACACCCTTCCATCAACACACCACATTGTGGTGGAAGAGTTGTTACAGATTATGAGATAATATCATCAGACTATTACCACTAACCATGATCCATAATGTACATTTGGCACACTTTTCCATATTCCCCTATTATCGACACAGTACATCTTTGGCATAGATGAATGAATATTACAGAATTGCTGTTAACCACAGTCCACAGGTCACTCCAGTTGTATTTTTCCCATGCTTCTCCACATTCCCACCACCCTGCAATAGTGATGTACATCTGCTCTAGCTCACAAAGGACACTCTTGCATCTGTACCATCAGCCACAATTCTCATCCACCTCTGGGTTTACTGTGTTATTCAGTCCCTAGATTATTCTCTAGCTTTTTGTCAATTGACATTTACATCCCTAGACTACTCTTTCCAACCACATTCCCATTTATAAACCAGCTGTTACTCACTATAATGAGTTACCATCAACTCTGTACATTTCCACACTTTTACAGTAAAGCTAATTAAAACTTCTACATACATTAAGCATCAGTAGTCCATCTCAGTCCTCCTCTTATCTCCTTTAAGAATCCACCATCTACCACCAGGTCTTGAAGATGTTTTCCTACATTTTCTTCTAGAAGCTTTATTGTTCTTGCTTTTATATTTAGGTCTTTGATTCATTTTGAGTTAATTTTTGTATGAAGTGTGTGGTAGAGGTCTTCTTTCTTTCCTCTGGCTATGGATATCCAGTTCTCCCACAACCATTTCTACTGGCTGTACCATTAAGTCTTTGCTTCCATTTGTATTGGATGTGCTTCCTAAACAAGGCTGTAAATCTTTCCAAAGCAAGATTTAATAATAGCCCATGGACCTCCAACTGCAACGAACACAATGCTAAGTGCACAGAAGAAGCTTAATACATATGCGATGTAGTGAATTAACTTCCCGTCTAGGAGAGGACCCCTGTAGCATCAGGTCAGTGTATCCTAATGTCATACACACACTGGCAACCAAATAAAGAAGGTGCAGAGTTACCTGGAAATATATAAATGACCTATAATTTTCATGATTACCCATAATTATAATTGATACATGGTTCCTCAGCGCTCATGTGTGCAAGGGGAAGCCACTAGGCTTTGATTCTAAAGACTTGAGCTGTGCCTCCAGCCAGCACAGCACTGTCACAGACAGTAAGGAATGACCAACGGAGAGCGTGAACTGGCTTGACAGCACCGTCCATTTATTTATAAAGATGATGGTTCAGGCATTGGATAAATCGGGAGCCCGTTTATTTGAATAAAGGACTCTGCTTTCCACTTCACTTTGCTATTGGACCCTTTCTGAACTCATCTTAAAATTTGTTTAAGGAATTTCAGAAAGAAAGTTTACTTTTCTTTGAATCCTAAGAAAAGGTAATTTGAAGATTACACGATATACTGGGCTATAAAATTAAAAATCACCAAATCTCTTTGGGGAATTTGTCGTGAAGATTGAATCAGTGCTTCTAAATCTCTACCGTTATCCTCTTTGACGTATTTTGTTAATTCATCAGGTTGCTTCACTGCACTAAGGTAGAAAACAATTACTTTTTATCAACTTTAAAAATAACTCTAATCTATTCAGATAATATTTTATCAAGAGTTTGGCACACAAAAATAATGACTGCTAGCTTTGGGATCTAATAAGCCGTTTTCCATACTTTGGAATAATAATTAAACCAAAATATGCAGCAAATAAGATTTTTCCTCTATAACCTTGCATATCCATAAATTAAACAAAGGAGAAGAAAACAACCTAGCAATTACTAGTTCCCTGCAGAGCTGCTGGCTCTGAGGGCCCCTGTTCACTCGTTCAAAGAAGCCACTGGTATGTTCTGGTCCCCCCCCAACATTTCCACCATCCAATGTGGCAAGTTATCCTCACCAGTCATTGCCTTCCAACCAATTTAGCTGTGCTTTGGGTTTGTGTGTTGGCTTCTCCAGTGCTTAGAACTCCACATTTCTGCTTATTTTCAAGCATATTTTCAAAGTAGCATCAGCCTGGTAGCACTGATCTCAGAATCAGAAGACTCTGATTCAAAGGCAAGGTTTACTATTTAGTGTCTGTGAATTCACTTAACCTTCTGAGCTTTGGTTTCCCACCAAAACCCTCTCGGGGTTTCTGGTTCTTAATGGGAGTTTGCTTAGTGCTTGTTTAATGGGTAAATGGATGATCTCTCATGTTTCATTTTGGCCTCCCTCTTTCCTTTTCTTATGTTATACTACTTCCTTCATGCTACTTACTAGTTCTTCTCTTTTCTATTTCTAATTATGCAAGCATTGTTCTTCGCGTTTCTTCCACGTGTCTCTCCAGGTCTCCTCTTCCCACTCCGGCAGTAGGGTCTGGAAAAGCCTTCAGCTTTTTACCTTCTCAAAGCCAACTCTCCCCTTCGTTCAAGCTAACAAAAATCACTTCCTCTGCCTTACGTTCACTCAGGAAATAATACATGATTAAAGTGGCAATTATAAACTCATCCGTTTATTCTGAGCAATGAAATTTGGCAAAGAAAAGACCGTGAGTTGCTGCGCCCCCCTTAGAACCAGGCGTGATGTCGTCCCAGCCGTTAGCGTGTTGGCTTTCCCGCATTCCCACTCGGGCAAGCACTGCACGGCTGTTGGAACCCTGTTTCCAAATGACGTATTTATAGGTGCTATTGGTGGTGTCTGTTGACTATGAAGTAGTTCCCAAAATGTTGCTGTGAGGCTTGACAAGGGCGTGTGATAAGGCACATGCATTTCCACAGCTGCCCATCTGAAAGCAGCCACCCCGAGTCGAAAAGTTTAAGCTGCAACTAGAAATTTCCCCAACCTTCTGTATTTCAGGATGGGTAGAACAGGCACCTCCCCAGATGCACTTATTTAAAAGCAAGGGAACTGGTGAAAAAAGAACACATTGAATTAAAGGAACAGACAAAATACAACCAAGACAGAAAAAAATTTTAAAGTTCCTTTCACCACATCTTAGTTCTCACTCCCGTCTATTGTCTTTGAACAAATTTGGGAAGGTATTCACCTGTGGACAAGGCCTAGTTTAAACTAAGTGGCTCTGCTTGTTTCGTCTGGAAATGCCATAAAGCTGAAGGGCCAGCCACCGTCCAATTACATTAATTAAAACCCCTTTCTTTGTGGTGCCTCTTTGCATCTGACATCCTCGGGGCAGTCGCTGTTGACCTGGAGACACTGTAAGGCTGCTGGTTTCTGCATCAAAGCCCTCAGACCCTTTGCCCTGACTGGGGACCACTCTCTGCAAAAAGTGGCCACTGAAGCTCACTTTCCTGTTCACTCAGCATTTACAGCTTCAGTCTGAAGCCTACTTAGTAGCCAGTGGATCTTGTCCATTTCATTTACCCTGAGTCTCACTTCCTCTTCTGTAAAATGGGAACATCTACCTTACATAATTTTAATTTTCTCAAACAAGAGATTGTAAATGAAAAACATTGGAAATTACCCTGTGTTACACAAATAACATGTCCAGTTTTTATTCAAAGTCAGAGCAGACTGACCCCACATATTAGGAAGAATTCCTTTTGGCTCTCCAGGTTCCTCATTAAGCACTTGGGAATAGTCTTTCTTTCCCATATATTCCCATGTATTCCTGGGCATCACCAGCATTTAGCCCCAGTTCCAAATCCTGAGAAGAAATAGTACCTGCTCTCAGATCCCTTTTCTCTGAATTCTGGCAATAACTGGATTACTTTATGGACTTTTTCTATCTCTAACCTATGAGGAAAATCTTGGAATTTGCATTTCTAATTTTTGTGATGAAAATCACAATGGCTACAGAAACTGTTGAACTCATGGAAAGTGGTATAAACTCACACCTTTGACTAGAATCGAGGCGGAAAAAGTAAAGGTTTAAATTGAACTTTCTCCTAAAACACAACCAAAGAAAGGAATATTTCTCTTTTAAATAAGCAAAGGAAGGAAGCGCTTTTTAATGGCAAGATGGAATGGTTTAGTGCGCTTCAGATAACAGCATCTCGTGCTCGCCTGCCTTTATACTCTCAAAACGCCATCTATTCTGTATCTCGTTGATCCTTTCTGCCACACTCACCTTATGAAGCAGTCACAACTGGTGAGAAAGGGGATACGGCTTCTGAACTATCTCCTGGCATATATCATCCCTTTCCTCTACTCTGGTTTATTTTCCTGCACTGCTTTCACTGTTAAATGTGATCACAAGGCTTACTGCTCCAAGAAAGAGGATTAAATGGACCACCTAGAGGTAGGAAGTTCACAAAGTCGGGAAAACGCATTGCCTTCACGAGGGGCTCTCTGTGAGGGGGGCAGAAGCGATTCTGGTGTAGAGAGGGAACCACAGGGAGGGGGAGAGGCAGAACCTGGGGCTTCAGGAGAGAAGCACCTTCTCCTGGGCCTGATTCTAGCAGTGGGAGCAGGGGAAAGGGGAAGGGGTGGAACCCAGATGGGATCAAGGGGCAACAAAAGTAACGAGTGTTTGTCACCCACTTCCTCTTTAGAAACTGCCCAGCTGGCTGCCTTCCAGAGAACATGGCAGGCACTGCAGGATGAAACGGTGGACGGGGCAGTGTGCTTGGGCAGAGAAGGCAGCAGTGTGCCCCTACATCCTTCTCAGCTCCTCTGCGACAGACCCACTCGGAGACGAGATGACCAAAGTCACTGTGGCGAGGGGCGAGCAGGCCCCATTGCAGAGAGCCTTGGCAGGGACTACCTGGAGCCTTCCACCAAGGTCACCACCATCTGCTTCCACAAGGGGTGGGGTTGAGAGCAACGCTACCCACCAAGCAGATGGAGAGCAGACTACACCGGCCATGGACACCTGGTCATCAGGGGCAGTGAGGACAAGGAGTGATGCCCAGAGGTGAACAGGTGCCAGTAGAGGGGCAGAGCACGCAAAAGCCCCCGCCACTCGACGCCTTGCAAAGAAGGCTGGGGGACGGCGCCATAGAGCGAAGGGCAACAGTTTTTTTGGAGGTTTTGAGTTTTGAATTGATTGACTATTTACCCAAAGGGGAATGAATTAACCCAAAATGGACCGTTGTACTCTGGAAAAGATGAATTTATCATTAATGGGCAAGTTTCTTTTTTTTTTTTTTTCTGGCAGTAACAGGTTTAGGGGATCCAGAGCAAGATGAAATTGGATTTGGAAAACAAAAAATCTACATTTTTTGCACACCAGATTCACTGGGTATTTTGACCCTCTTATCAATACTGTTACACAGACTTTACAAATTGGGAATCTGACACTAAGAAATACTAAAATAATAACGATCTTTAAAACCCTGCATTTCGAGGTACCCCTTTCTAGGAAACTGGTAGTACTGCACAGAACACCTAGGGAAGGTGGCAATTTGCCACTTGAGGACTAAGTTCCATTACAGACGAACACAAACCAAACAGACTATGTTGAACATGTGGAGAAAATACCCAGCACGAAGGAAGCCGCTTCATAGATTTTCCAGGATGGTGGAATTTCAGTTCTCGAAGCCCATTGTTTTTACAAGCACACACATGCGTGGCACTTGTAAGAAGTACTTGTACTTATGGTAATTCAGGAGTTCCCACTGTTGGCGCAGATGACAAGGTACTTAGTCTGAATGTCAGTTAAGCACTTAGGGATTAGAGGGTGTAAACTGAGCCAGGGAGTCACTCAGAAAAGCCTAAGTAGACGTGTGGCCAGATCGCCCGAGCAGGCGGCTCTCGGCCGGAGCCCAGTGACCAGGCTCCCCCCGGCCCGAGGACGGCCTCCCCACAGCAGCACCTCCCAAACCCTGCCTCCCCGCTCTCCACCTCGACAGGCTGCAGCCAAGGCCACAGGAGCAGGGGCTATGTAAGTGAAAGAAAACAAATTGCTTTGTGCACACTGTGATTAGTTAAAAATAAAAAGAGGTTTCGTGAAGCACCTTCGTATTTCAGAACTCCAGATCACTTCTTGTTATGAACATGGTGTAATACGAGTAAACGTCAAGCAATCCATGTTCACTTTGAGCCCATCTATGGAGATCCAATTCTTTAAAGCCTCTCCTAACACATCCTCCACTCTGACAGCCACATTCTCAAATGCTCCGATTCCACCTAAAAAGACTGCATTTCATAAATTCCATATTGGTATTACAATAGAGTAGAAGAACAATTTTAGATTTTCTCCCCTTTGGTAATTGCCCTATTGCTTTTGAAATAATGGCTCTCAATTATTCCCGTGTGAGATGCATTCATTTTATTACATTATCTAAATTTGTGTGGATATTAGGAGGCTTTCAGCAGCAGCCTCTGGTAAAGATCCAGAATGTTCTGATTCCTCTCAATTATGCTGGTTTTATATTAATTTGCACACACACAATGACATTTGAACTCATTCTGGTATTCACTACAAAAGCAAACATCAGTGTTTTGCTTTTAAGCCTGATCTTTTTACATTTATACTTAGAATCACTATTTTTTCTCCTTATTCTATCAAGGGGAGGGATAGGTAATTATAATAAATAACATTTGACTGCCTAATTATTGACCATGTGCCAATAACTATGATTAATATCTTCATAGTGCAGGATGAGGAAACAGGCTCAGAAAGGTTCAATAAGTTGCCCCTGAGGACACAGTAGCAAGTGGCAAACACACCAGGTTTGTCCTATCCGGAGCCTCACTGTCTTCCCAAGACTGTTCTGCTTATGTTCACTAGTCAGTGCCCTCTGGCCTCTCTGGCCTCTTTTCCCTGGCTCAGGAAGCCTCTCAGAGCAGCCAGCATCTGCTGGTGATGCAGCCAGCAGATCTGGGGTCAAATCCTGCACCTTCCACAGACACCGGCAGGGTGAGCAAGGTGCATCCATTGCAGTTGATGCACGAGCCAGGCGGTGACTCGGGGATCCAGGTGGCCCCATGCTGTGGCCATGAGGGGGCCCTGTGGTCATCTATCCTGCAGATGAGGGAGAAGAGGACACATGGATAGAAGGTGCTCTGGATATGCGGGCATGGCCCAAGCCAGTCGCATCTCACTGGCCAGCATGTCCGGCCTAATTGCAGGGAGGCTGGGAAAATGCCGGTGAGCGTTTTATTACCGTCACATCATTAGTAGTTTCTGCCACCCGGGCTACTTGTCTTGTTTGCTTGTTTGTTTGTTCTAATCTGTTTAGGCCTCTGTTTTCAACTCTACAAAGAAAAGGTGAAGCACTCAGCATGTGCCAAGCGCATAGTATACCTTTACTTGGTATTTCTAAATTTACTCCTTTATATGCCTGTGCTCACAGAGGCCTCAACGGAGACACAAAG
This sequence comes from Cabassous unicinctus, assembly GCA_029593785.1. Taxonomy (NCBI): domain Eukaryota; kingdom Metazoa; phylum Chordata; class Mammalia; order Cingulata; family Chlamyphoridae; genus Cabassous; species Cabassous unicinctus. The sequence goes on from JAQZBX010015895.1 coordinate 25,839, forward strand.
CTACCTGCCTCCCTTGGACCAAGGAGGAGAGAGCTGAGAGAGGAAAGCGGGTTTGCCAAGCCAGTCCTCAGTGGGTGATGCCCAGAGAAGCCCTCTTTTAGGATTCTTCTCACAACATTACATGCCTGGGGAAAATCAGAATCTCAGCAGGAGAACAGGTAAGCCTTTGAAGGAAGGAAGAAGGGCTGCAAGAGTGGGGAAAAATGGAGTGGGAAAGAGATAATGAGAGAGAGAAGATAATTTGTTTTTGTTGTTAAGGACGTTTTCTTTCTCAAAATTAGAAAGCTGAGGGATAATAGATAAGAAGGGGGAAATCCACTAATAACTATGGTGTCTCTCTGAAAATAGTAATTAGAATTGTTAAGGGTTTTGTTCAATTCCCTGGATTCTCATTTACTTTAAGAATCAGTTGTTTCATTAATGAATTGAGTAGATTTTTGTCCCAGCTTCCCAGTCTCCTCTTTGATCAGCTGCTTATTTTATGTGTTCCAGTGTTTTGGAGTTTTCATTATTTTTAATGCTTTTCACTTCTCAATCCCTTTCCTTTCCTCTCCCCCACATTTCCTAAAACTTACACTGTATCCTTCATCTTCCTATAAACTGCCCATCTCTGTAAACGATCTTTAAGGATATAAGCATGATGTGGATACAGGTAGAGATCCAGGAAGAGTTTTCTGTGGCTGAAAAAAGTAATGCACATTCCCAACATATCTATTCATAAGCACAAGAGGAGTAAAAGTCCAGAAAAATTCAGCTCACATTTCAATAACTACCCTCCGTCATTATCGTTAGTAGACTTTTTTGTTTCTTCCTAATTATTTTGCTTTTAAAGAATATCTTTATTGTTTTGTATGATTATATATTCATTATAAAAATCACACTATGCTAAGAATTATAAAGAAGAAAGGGAAACAAAATCACCCACATTTTATCACCCAGGAAAACCACCACAATATATTTCACAAAAATCATCAAGACATTTTCTACCCATTTGTGGCATAGAAGGGTAAGCTGATAAACAGATGGAGAATAGCAGACTAACATGGCTTCCAAGTGTACTTGTTACTTTCCAGGTAAAAGATTTTGCCAAATTTCATCAGTTCTAAAGCACATTCCCTTTCACATTTTAGCATCTCTGAAATCGGGATGTGCCTTTTACCGGGAAGTACCTTAGGGTCACTGTGGTCAGGTGGCAGGCATGTTGTGCTGCCCAGTGCTTGCACCTGCCCGGGGCTCCTACCTGTTCATTGCCCACACCTGCCTGCTCCTTGTACCTGCCTAACTGAGGACAGCGCATCAGCACTTCGATAAGGACCACTTGTAAGAATTACCCCTCCCCACCTTTGTCTTCCTCTGTTAGGCCTTGGTTAGCTAATCTTAGCCTTGCAGCAATAGCTAACCAACCAAAAATAGAGTAGCTGTGGTCAGAAGCTAACTGCACAATATAGATAGCCACAAGCTAGGACTTTACAGCTCTTAGAAGACTCAGCAGGGTAGTAGAGTGAACTTAGCAGAACTTTAGCTCATTATAACAGCAAAACTTTCCACCTCTGGGCAGGATTCAGACCGTCCTCTGCACACGCACTGTGAGACCGAGCGCGCTAAGTCACGTCGTGCTGTAGAGCGTGCACGAGATGCAGCCCCTCCCCACCTGTCAGCCTCATCACCCAGCCCCGTGAACCCACACAAGGCAATCCAGTGCCGCTGCGTCTGCGGTTCCAGGAGGCCGGCTGGAGGCTTCGTCTGCTCTAGACCTCTACCGGCTCAATAAGTTCTTTCCTTTGCGTGACCAAACCTTGGCATGGATTCCAATTCTCTGTCCTGGGCAAAAAGAATCCAGGAAGGTTCTGGGAAAATGGTGCCAAGGTGGGCGGGCAGAGTCTGACCCTCTCACAACAAAGGAGGGGAGAGAGGGCAGAGACCTATCTGAAGGAGCTGCTTTGGGTGCACATAAAACCGGAAGGTGCTCTGAGTCATCTAGGAGGGACTGGAAAGACAAAGAAGCCAAAGGAAAGCCATGAGTTGCTCATCCTGTGGCTGGAAGCAGCACATATACCCCGCGCTCAGGGAAGCAGCCTAGGTGAAGACCCGAACGGAGAGTGAGGGGGCATTCCCTGGGAGGAAGAGGGGTCTGGGAGGGTGGAGAGTGGTTTCTGTGAGGTGAGTTTGGCCAGCTGAGCCCCCTTTGAATCTTGGAAGGGACCCAGCTCGATGGGGAGAGGGGAGGAGGGATCTCCTCAGGCAGGCTGTCACGCCCAGCCTCCCAGGTAGAGGGAGGAATTAGATTAGAGAGGGGGCGGGGACAGGCAGGCACCTCATCAGCAGGACTCTGGAAAAACTGTTAGGAATCTAACCTGCCCGAGGGACAGGGGGCAGATGGCTTTCTGAAAGGCTAACTAACCTAAGGGGACAGTTTAGCTCAGAGGAGGATTTCCCGCCTTGCATACATGAGGTCCCTGGTTCCCAGCTCTTAGAGAAGTGGTCCACCAGGCTATCAGGCATCCGTCCGATACTTTATCTCAGGGAACATATAGACTTTCTTTTTGTATCAGCTTTCTTGGATCTCTTATTAAAAAAAAAAAAAAGATTCCTTTTTCTCCCCCCTTATTTTACTCACTAAAACCCAGCTCAAAACCTGCCGAGGGCTGGCTGGCTGCAGGGTGATTGATGAAACCAGCAGCCTGAGAAGCTCCTTAGGGGCCTAAGAGGAAAGGCTGCTTTTCATTGTTTTATTTTCTTTCTCCTTTCTTTTTATTAGTTACTGCTGTCTTGTTTCTTGTTTCTTTGTTTCCTTTTACCGATTTTTTCTACCTATGCTATTTCTTTCCTTTCCCTCATTTTTCTATCTTTTGTTTTCTGTTGTTGTTCTTTCATTCCACCTCTTTTTGTTTTGGTCAGTTTTTCTTGCTTCTTTTTCTCTCTCTTTTTTTCACTGTTTTTTTTTTCTTTTTTACTTTTATTTTTCTCTCTTACCCTTTTTCTTTTCCTCTTTTTTTCATCATTCTGGCTTTTTAATTCATTCTCTATATATTTTTTCTCTATTTTGTTTCTTGTTTCATTGTTTCTATTCCAATTTTTAATTATTCTTATTCCATTGTACTTCTTACTCATGTTAATTATTCATTTTCCTAGGTCTTGCACAGTTCCTCTTCTACCTTTTACTATTATTATTACTAATATTATTTTTTTCTTCTTATCTCTTTCCTTTTCTCTCGTCCTAATTTTTTTTCTCAAAGGAACATAGACAACAAGGAACATAGACAACAGCAAGGAAATAGAATAAGAGGAATGAAGTGTCAAGGTGAAACCTTACCACACACAACAACAGCAACAAAATAATACCCTTAAGTAGAAAGAGAAGCTAATAAATGGAATAGGCCCATCAAGATAAACAGATGCCTAGACACCAACAAAAAATTACATGCCATACTAAGAAACAGGAAGACATGGCCCAGTCCAATGAACAAACTGAAAAACAGGAGGAGATGCAGAACATGGAAAACTAATCAGAGATGTCCAAACAAATATCACGAATCAACTTAATGAAGTGAAGGAAGAGATTAAGGATATTAAGAAGACACTGGGAGAACATACTGAAGAAATTGATAACATACATAAAAAGATAACAGATATGATAATAATGAATGGCACAATGCAAAAAATCAAAAATACACTGGAAGCACATAACAGATTTGAACAGGCAGAGGAAAGAATCAGTGACGTGGAAGACAGTACATCTGAAATCAGACAGATAGTAGAACAGATAGATAAAAAGATAGAAAAAATCCAACAGGGACTTAGGGATTTGAATGACAACATGAAACACACAAACATATATATTATAGGCATCCCAGAGGGAGAAGAGAAGGGAAAGGGGTCAGAAGGAGTGTTGGAGGAAATAATGGCTGAATATTTCCCAACTCTTTTGAGGGACATGGAAGTACATGTCCAGGAAGTGCAGCACACCCCAAACAGTATAAATCCTAACAGGCCAACCCCAATACATACACTTGTCAAATTGTCTAATGCTCAAGACAAAGAGAGAATACTGAAAGTGGCAAGAGGAAAGAGACCCATCACATACAAGGGAAGCTCGATAAGATTAGGTGCTGGTTTCTCATCTGAAACCATGGAGGCAAGAAGGCCATGGTATGACATAGTTAAGGTGCTAAAAGAAAAACGTTCAGTCAATAATTCTCTATCCAGCAAAGGTGGCATTGAAAATTGAGGGAGAATTCAAAATATCCACAGATAAACAAATTAAGAGTGTTTGTCAATAAGAAACCTGCCTTTCAAGAAATACTAAAGGGAGTTCTGCAGGTTGAAATGAAAAAAACAAAACCAGATAGAGTTGGGGGAGAGTGTAAGAACACCTAAAAAGATAAAAAGAGAAATAAAAACAACATATGGCATACATAAACCTAAAGAAAGTATGGCTAATGTAAGCAATTCCTTGACAGTAATAACATTGAATGTTAATGGATTAAACTCTCCAGTCAAGAGACACAGATTGGCAGAATGGATAAACAAATATGATCCATCTATATGCTGTCTACAAGAAACCCACCTTATACCCAGGGACACAAGGAGGCTGAAAGTGAATGGCTGGAAAACAATTTTACATGCAAACAATAACCAAAAAAAGGTGGGAGTCACTATACTAATATCAGACAAAATAGATTTTATATGCAAAACTATTGTAAGAGCCACAGAAGGACATTATATATTAATAAAAGGGATAATCTATAAAGAAGAAAGAACAATCATAAACATTTATGCAACTAACCAGGGTGCCTCAAAATAAATGAGGCAAACATTGAAAAAACTAAATGAAGAAATAGATGCTTCTACAATTATAGTGAAGGACATTAATACACCATTATCACCATTAGACAAAACATCTAGACAGAGAATGAATAAAGAAACTTAGACCTTGAATAATACATTAGAGGATCTGGACCTAATAGACATATACAGAACATTATACCCAAATCCAGCAGGATATACATTCTTCTCGAGTGCACATGGATCATTCTCCAGGATAGACCACATGCTAGGCCACAGAACAACTCTCAATGAATTCAGAAAAATTGAAATTATACAAAGCAATTTCACAGACCACAATGAAATGAAGCTGGAAATCATTAAGGGGCAGAGAACCAGATTAGGAACAAAGATATGGAAGTTAAACAACACACTCTTAGACAAACAGTGGGTCAAGGAGGAAAACACAAAAGAAATCATTAACTACCTTGAAACGAACGAAAATGACAACACAACATATCAAAACCTATGGGATGCAGCAAAAGGTGTACTGAGAAGGAAATTCATAGCCATAAATGCCTATATTAAAAATGAAGAAAGAGATAATATCAAAGATCTAACTGTACATCTGGAGGAATTAGAAAAACAACAACAAACTAACCCCAAAATAAGTGGAAAGAAGGAAATAACAAAGATTAGAGCAGATCTAAATGAAATTGAAAATAAGAAAACACTAGAAAATAAACAAAACCAAAATCTGGTTCTTTAAGAAGATTAATAAAACTGGCAAACACTTGTCAACAACAAAAAAAGAGAGAAAATGCAAATACATAAAATAAGAAATGAGGAAAGGGATATCATCACCACTGACCCCACAGAAATAAAGAGTATCATAAGAGGATACTTTGAAAAATTGTATACCAACAAGATGGATAATTTAGAGGAAATGGACAAATTACTAGAAGCACACAAGCATCTGACACTGATGAAAGAAGAAATTGATGAACTCAACAGACCAATCACAAGTAACGAGATAAAATTAGTCATCAAAAACCTCCCAACTAAGAAGAGGCCAGGACCAGATGGCTTCACAGGTGAATTCTACCAAACATTCTAGAAAGAACTAACACCAATCCTGTTTAAACTCTTCCAAAAAATACAAGTGGAGGGAACATTGCCTAACTCATTCTATAATGCCAACATCACCCTAATACCAAAGCTGAACAAAGATGCCACAAGAAAGGAAAACTATAAACCAATCTCTCTAATGAACCTAGATGCTGAAATCCTCATCAAAATACTTGCTAATTGTATTCAACAACATGTCAAATGAATTATACACCATGACCAAGTGGGTTTCATCCCGGGTATGCAAGGATGGTTCAACGAAAGAAAATCAATCAATGTTATACACCAAATAAACAGAGTGAAAGAAAAAAAAAATCACACGATCATCTCTATAGATGCAGAAAAAGCATTTGACAAAATACAGTACCCTTTTCTGATAAAAACACTTCAAAAGATAGGAATAGAAGGAAACTTTCTTAACATGATAAAGGGTGTATATGAAAAACCAACAACTAACATCATATTCAATGGTGAAATCCTAAAACCTTTCCATCTAAGATCTGGAACAAGACAAGGAAGGCCACTTTCACTGCTCTTATTTAACATTGTGTTAGAAGTACTTGCTCAAGCACTTAGGCAAGAAAAAGATATAAAAGGCATCCAAACTGGAAAGGAAGAAGTAAAACTTTCACTAATTGCAGATGACATGATCCTATAAATAGAAAGCCCTGAGAAATCTATAACAAAGCTTCTAGAGCTTATAAATGAATTCAGTAAAGTGGCATGTTATAAGATCAATGTGCAAAAATCAGTAGCATTTCTGTATGCCCAAAATGAGCAAACTGAGAAGGAAATCAAGAAAAAAATTCCCATTTACAATAGCAACTAAAAGAATTAAATAACTAGGAATAAATTTAACTAAAGATGCAAACAGTACACAGAAAACTATACAACACTGTTAAAGGAAATCAAAGAAGACCTAAATAAGTGGAAGAATATTCCCTGTTCACAGATAGGAAGACTAAACATCATTAAGGTGTCTATCATACCCAAACTGATTTACAGATTTAATGCAATCCTAATAAAAATTACCCTACAGCATTTTTTACTGAATTGGAAAAGCTAACTATGAAATTTATTTGGAAAGGCAAGGGACCTGAATAGCCAAAGACATATTGAAAAAGAAAAATGAAATCGGAGGAATCACACTACCTGACTTTAAAACATACTACAAAGCAACAGTGGTCAAAATTACATGGTATTGACACAAGGATAGACATACTGACCAATGGAACTGAGCTAAGAGTTCTGATATGGATCCCCCCATATGTCAAGTGATATTTGACAAGGCCACCAAACCCACTCAACTGGGAGAGAATGGCCTCTTCAACAAATGGTGCTTGGAGAACTGGATATCCATATCCAAAAGAATGAGAGAGGAACACCATCTCACACCTTATACAAAAATTAACTCAAGATGGACCAAAGATCTAAATATAAGAGCCAAGACCATAAAGATCTTGGAAGATAATGTAGGGAATCATCTATAGGATCTTGTTTTAGGAAATGGTTTCCTGAACTTTACAACCAAAGTACAAGCAAAGAAAGAAAAAATAGATAAATGGGACTGCCTCAAAATTTAAAACTTTTGTACCTCAAAGGAGTTTGTCAAGAAAATGAAAAGGGAGCCTACTCAATGGGAGAAAATATTTGGTAACCATATATCTGATAGGGGCCTAATATCCAGCATATAAAAAGAAATCTTGCACTTTGAAAATAAAAAGACAAACAACCCATTTAAAAAATGGGCAAGTGATTTGAATAGACACTTCTCCAAAGAAGAAATACAAATGGCTAAAAAGCACATGAAAAGATGCTTAACATCACTAGCTATTAGGGAAATGCAAATCAAAACCACAATGAAATATCATCTTACACCCATTAGACTGGTGGCTGTTAAAAAAACAGAAGACTACAAGTGTCGGAGAGGATGTGGGGCAACAGGAACCCTCATCTACCACTGGTGGGAATGTAGAATGGTGCAGCCATTGTGGAGGACAGTTTGGCAGTTCCTCAGGAAGCTTCCTCAGGAAGCTAACCATAGAACTGCCATATGATCCAGCAATCCCACTGCAATCCCACCTGGAAGAATTGAAAGCAAGGACACAAATAGATATATGCACACCAATGTTCATAGTGGCATTATTCACTATTGCCAATAGTTGGAAACAAGCCAAATGTCCATCAACAGATGAATGGATAAACAAATTGTGGTATATACATACAATGGAATATTACCCAGCTGTAAGAAGGAATGCAGTTTTAACACATGGGATAACATGTATGAATATTGAAGACCTTATGTTGAGCAAAGCAAGCCATGCACTGAAGGACAAATATTACATGACATCACTGATATGAATTAAACAAATTGAGCAGACTCACAGAGCTAGAGTCTGGAACATAGGTTTAAAAGAGACAGAAAGGGAGAAAAAGTTTGTGAGTCAATACCCATATGATCAAACTCTATGATAAGGTGGAAGAGTGTAGTTGTGCAGTAGATGGGCATAACAGTGGTGCATTGATGCTATTGGGTTTGGTGGTGTTGGTCTGTGAAGAGGGTAAGGTGGGTAGGGTGGGTTGGACTGTCCATGAAATTGAGGGGAGAGACGGGAGAGAGAGCAGGTAAACTACAGGGATTTGTGGATATGTGGTTGAAACTACAACACTGAGAATGTTCTTTTGGCAAATATGGCAGGGGAAGGTTATTGATTTAAGGTGTTGGATATGGGGGGCATGTGGGACAGGGCATACCTGGGGCATGCTTCTAGGGAGTAAATAGTGTTCATCTTGTCATAGTGTGTTGCATCAGTGGGTGGAGATCCACACAATGAACGGGACGGTGTTGGACTCCCATCCTGGGGAGTCCTGTTATGATCTCAGATAGAGGGGCAGGAGTCTCTTGAGAGTATAAGCAGTGCCTAATAGGGGAGGAGAGGCCAGTATGTCAAGCCCTCAATGTTACAAGTAACTATGAATCTTGTCCTTTAATGAGTTAATCTTGGTAATTACTGTGGGTCCCGAGGGGAGGGGGAGGGAGGAATAGAATAGTTGGAACATGGGGCATTTTGGGGGTGATGGAATTGTTCTACATGATCTTGCAATGATGGATACGGACCATGTTAAACTTCATCAAAATCTATAAAAGTGTATGGTCCAAAATGTAAACCATAATGTAAATCATTGACCATGGTGAGTAGCAATGTCTCAAGATTTGTACATCAATTCTAACAAATGTACCAGCCAAATGTAAAATGTTATCAATAGGGGAAAGGGGGAAAGGGGGAGGTAGTTGGGTATATGGGAATCACCTATATTCTGTATGTGAATTTTCTGTAGCCTAAAACTTCTTTGAAGACAAAATGAAAAAAATAAGACACTGGGGGAATAAATGGAAGAAAATGTCACTATACATACAAAACAACAGATATTACAGTGATGAAAGACATAATGTCAATATTTTTTTATTTTATATTTTTTTATTTTTTTGTATTTAAAACTTTTAAAAACGATTTTGTATTTTACTCATTATTTTTAAAACTATCACATTATATCATATTCCTATTAATTGTATTCAGTTATTTTGTTGGCTTCAATTTTGAAGAAGTTTTGGATCACAGTAGGGTTACAACTGTGGCAGGGGAGGATCACTGGTGCGGGGTGTCAGTGATGGGAGATGCATGGGAGGAGGTTCACCCAGGGGATACCTATAAGGCATATGAATGTGTTCAGGTGTTCATGGGGCATTGTCATGGTGGGTGGAGAGCCACACCATAACCAAAAGAATATCGAATTCCCATCCTGGGGAGCTCTGCCACATTCTTTAATGGGACAGCAAGAATCCCCCGAGTACAGGGGCAATGACTAGTGAAGAAGGATAGACCACTGACGGGCCTTTGATATTGATGACTGTTTATAAGAACTTTTGAAATTGAAACTTAGCCTAGTATTATAGGTTGTCTAAGAGTTACCGCCTGAGAGCCTCCTTGTTGCTCAAATGTGTCCTCTCTCTAAGCCGAATTCATCATATAAATGTATTACCTTCCCCCAGTGTGAGACATGACTCCCAGGGTGAGCCTCCCTGGCACCGAGGGATTACTACCAAGCCCCGACTAGCAATGCAACTGGGAAAAGACCTTGACCAAAAGGGGGAAAAGGTAAAGACAAATGAGTTTATATGGCTAAGAGGCTTCAAAGTGAGTCGGGAGGTCATTCCAGAGGTTATGCTTATGCATGTCTTAGCAGGATCTCATTGACTTCCAAAGTAAATATTGCCTCAAATAGCAGGGCTCCTGAGGGCTCTGGAGACATCCAGGTACTATAGGCAGGGCAGACAGCTCAGGAGTTTGGTGCCCTGCCAGTGGGCCCTACTTGGGAATTTATGTTCCCCAGTGTGACAGAGTTGGACTCAGTTGTGTTTTCCCTACACATGGCTCTTCTGCCCCTTCTATTTGAACCTATAGTAAGTACTAGAGTTGATAGATGTACATCCAAGAGACTTAAATCTTTGGCCTGTCCATGTACCAATTGGGCCCTGAATCTCAACCAATTTGCAACATCTACTCACCAGTTCATTGGACTCAGCTAGGACAACTAAGAAGGAGATGATAATGGGCAACGACCAACTCAAGGAACAGAGAGAGTCTGCAACTCCGAACAAGATAGTCCTATCCATCTGCCCTATGGGATCTAAGCCCCTCTCAATTAGAGGCTGATTGGGCATCACCATCCCAGAATCCTCAGGATTGGGGAGTGAATGATGGACTAGAATAGACTTACTGTTATTCTGCTATAACTTATTGTGATTCTAGCAATGGAAGAACTTTTATCATTGATGTGGAGGCAGTGGCCACTGGAGGTTCTAAGGGGAGGGAGAGGGAAAAACAGCTGTAATTTGGGGGCATCCTCGGGACATAGGAATTCTCCTAAATGACATTGCAGTGACTGATACAGGCCTTTATAGATCTTGTAATAACTTACAAAATGTGTGGACAGAGTGTAAACTACAATGTAAACAATAATCCATGCTTAGTGGCAATGCTCCAAAATGTGTTCATCAATTGTAACAAATGCACCACACTAATGAAGGATGTTGTTAATGTGGGGAAATGTGGGAGGACTAGGGAGTGGGGCATATGGGAATACCCATAAAGTACTTAGATACTTTATGTAATCTAAGTATCTTTTAAAAAATAAAAATAAAAAAGTATATTAAAAAAAAAAAAAAAGAATCCAAGGAACTCTCAAGGGTCCCCTTCACTTCTACAGTAAGGACCATGAGCCCCAGATGTTGTCTAAAAACCCCTCCCTGATACTT
>JAQZBX010015896.1:0-37051 GCA_029593785.1 Cabassous unicinctus
AAAAAAAAAAAAAAAAGGGTAGGGGAACGACTTTATTGACCTTCTACGTTTCTCCCTAACACCGTCTATGCTACTCTACATGGCCATCAACAATCTGGTTACCCAAGACCTTTCTGAATCATCTACCCTTCCTTTACCCTCCTCTAGCCACAGTGGTCTCTTTTGCAGTTCCTAGAACACACCAAGTATGCTCCCATCTCACGGCTTTTGTACTTGTAATTTCTTCTGCCCAGAATGCTCTTTTCCCAGTGAATGGCTTGCTCCTTTGTCTCCTTCAGCTCTCTGCTTAAATGTCTCTTTCTCAAAGAGGACTTCTCTGATCACACTTTCAAAATTCTTTTTAAATTTTTATTGTGGTAACGTACGTCTGATCACCCCTTCTAAAAAGAGCACCCTTCCAACTCCACCCAGTGCTCCCTATCATCCTTCCTTGCTTTTATTTTCTTTGCATGTTTTGCATGTTATGTTGTTTGTAGGTTGACTGGCTGCCCCTACTAGATACTTCTCATTCACTGGACGTGGGTACTTTTGTCTGTTTGGTTTACAGTGTATGGCACATAGTAGGTACTCAGTAAGTGTGTGTTGAATGAAGGACCAGAGACAGAGAGCCTGGTGAGGCTTTTCTAAAAGAGCTGCAGCCAGAGGCCCTGTGGAAAGAACTGTGTGACTCAGTGAGTTGGGATTTTATCATGTGAGTGAGGGGAGGGGAGCTGATCTGGAGAGCCCAAAGCTCAAATGAAACATTATTGGGAAAGGAGATGAGTCTGGGGTGCAATGTTTAGTTAGCAGGCCATTACAACTGTTTAGGCCAGAGAGAATGAATCCTTAGTTCAAGGCAGGGGCCTTGAAAGGAAAGGAAATGGATTCAAGGGACATTTCAGAAGTAGATTTTGGTAACTGACTAAATGTGTGAGGTTAAAGAAAGAGAGTAGTCTAGAATGATTCTCAGATTTCTGGACTAAGCATCTGGATGGAAGTTTGTTATTAACTAAAATTGGGATTAGAAGAAAATTTGCAAAGATAGTGAAGTAACTTCTGGACTTGAGCTGTAACTTCTGGACTAGAGATGACCAGGAAGCAGTTGAAAGTGCAGCTTCTCAATGCTCTCAAATCTGATTCTACTCCTCTTCCAGTAATCCTATCGCTCACTTAAGAACATCCCCCTATGGCAGACAAGAGCTTCCAAATCACTTGCTACCTCCTATCCAGCGCCATCTCTTAACTGCTCCAACCAAACCCTCCATTCTGATCGCACTTCAGTGAAGTTCTTTTAACTTTTCCTTAAGTTGAAAGGAAGCCTCAGCGTCTTTGTTCATACTGGCCCTATGTCCATAGGGTCTTCCCCAAGGAACTCCTACCTACCCACAATCAACCTGCCCCTTGCGGTGAGCTCCTCCAGGGCAGGGCCGGAGGCTACACCTCCCCGAAGCCCCCAGTCAACCGCGCGGCGCCGGCCCCTCGCGGGCTTCAGCGGGCTGGTTCAAAGGAGGAGTAACCGAGATAAACAGGGCGGGAGAAGGTTGGGAGTCCCCTTTACCTCACCGTCGTAGTCCTTAGGACTGAATTCCTTGCAGAGTTTGGGGACAGCAGCGACCCCCAGCGGGCAGCCGGGCTGCAGAGGGCAGTCTACAGGAAAGGAGGGCGGTGCCGCGTCAGGGGGCTTCGCATGGGCGGGCCGGAGCTCTCCGCCCTTCGCGTGAAGCATAAAATCCCACTGAACCGGTCCGCACCACAGGTAGACCCAAGTAGGGCCGCATCGGTCCTTCTGGGCCCCCTCCCTTCTTGTCACACTCGCTTACCTAGCTTGATCCGCCCCACAGTCTTCGGAGTCGGCGCCATCTCCTCTCAACAGTCACCCGAAAGTGAAAGATATTCTGGTATTTGATACCGGCCGAAGGGCGGGGTAGGGCAGGGTGGGCGGCCATCTTTGTTAGGGGCAGAAGTGTGCGGCTACGGAGCGCGGGAGAGTCCATGACGGTCCCGGCGGCTCCCGGGCGGGGCATGAAGACTCCTGGGATGGGGCGGAGTCCCGGCTGCAGCCGGCGTTGGGCTGTGCGGGAGAGAGGGAATCGTTAGTTCTGTTCCGGACTCGCCGCTCCATGGCCCAGGCGTCTCGCTCTGGTGGCCTTCTACCTCTGCTCGCTACCGTGCCGCCGCTGCAGGCGCATCCCGGGAGCGCTGGGGAGGAGCAGTGGGAGGGAAGGCGGGTGGGCTTTCTCCCGGGGCGGGGTTGGGGCTGGCCGGCGCTGCCGGTTGAGGGGAGCATCCCCTGCCTGGACGCGCGGCCCGGCGGAGCTCCGGGAGGGCAGCCGTGGTGGGCTGGGTCAGCGGCCCGGGGCGAGGACCAGGAGGCTGGAGCTGCGGACTGGAAGCGGGAGCCCACAGGAGGCGGCCCGATCCCTTCCGCGCTGCATCGTCTCCGGGCAGTGTTGCTGCGCCTGCTCCGCGAACGCGAGCAGCTCCTCCAGGCCCGCGACCGCGCCCTCCACCTGCAAGCGGCCCTACGTCTTCTGAGGATCCCGAGTCTCGGTACGCCTTCCCCGGGTCCCAGCCCCTTGCCCCAGCTGTGCCGCGACCTGCTATCTCACCCTTCCCGAGGGGCAGTCCTGCGAACCGGGCTTCGGGAGACCCTCGAGCCGCAGCTCCTGGCACGCCCCGTCGAACTAGCCGCCCAACGCCTGGATGCTGTCATCGAGATGCAGCTTCGCGCTCTGGGCCGGGCTCCCTCCAGCCCAAGCCTGTCGTCCCAACTCGCTGAGCTGCTCCTGGCGCTTCCTGCCTACCACCAGCTGCAGGGAAAAGCCGTGAGCCACGTCCCGGAGGCAGCGCGCCCTTTCCCCCTGACACGGGTGCTCCGCCTCCTGGCGGGAGAGCGGGGTTGCCAGGTGGCAGGTCGGCTGGATGCGGCACTCAGGGGATCGGGCTTGCGGAAACAGCTCCGCAGGCATTGCCACGAGGAGCGGGAGCTGCTGCCAGGGCTGCTGGGCCTGGTGGGCGGCGTCGGGGCTTCAGCCAGCTGTGGACTGGGACTTGGAGGAGCTGGAGCCCTGTGGAGCCAGTATTGGACCCTTCTGTGGGCAGCCTGTGCTCAGAGTCTGGACCTGAAGCTGGGACCCTGGAGGGACCGGAGGGCAGTGGCACAACAGCTGAGTCAGGCATTGGGTCAGGGTGAGTGACAGGCGTGGGTGGGCGTTTGGGAAGGCCGGGGTCTCCTCCTCCTCCCTGGTCAGCTCACTCACCTTCCTGACTACAAAAGCAGGCGCTATAGTTTGAATGCCTGGCGAATTCAAACTGTAGCTTCTGAGCTTTTAATACCCAGCCTTGCTTTCCACCCCAGTCATGAGTCTTGGAGTAAGCCCCCACCCCCATCAGTGGTTGTGGAAAAGAGAGGCCTTGTTTTCAGGCTCCAGGGCCATTTCTCCCACTAGCATCCCTGCCTCAGGAGTGTGAGAAGGAACTGGCTTCTTTGTGCCGCAGCCTACTTCATCAGTCGCTTATCTGCAGCTGGGACCAAGGTGAGAAGGAAGGGGCATTGGGAGTGACACAAGACCCAGGTTGCCCCTCCCCCATCAGACCATGTGCCCTCATCCTCAGGGTTCTGCCTGGCCTTGGGATCAGCTTATGGGGATCAAAGCAGTCTTCCCTCATCCTGGGAAGGTAGCCCTTGCTCTCGTACCACTGAACTTCTGCAACAGCTCTTCCCCCCTCTCTTGGATGCCCTTCGAGAACCCAGGTCAGGGTTGGTCATCTGTCGACCTCCAGGTGAGATGAGGGGCTGGGAAAATGGGGGGACAGGAGAAAAGGTGAGGAGGCCCCCTTTTCTCCTTTCCTCCCTCCTAAACCCCTTAGATGCTCCATGCTTAGGGCTCCATGACCCCTTAGATGCTCACTGCCCCTCCCCTCCCCAGGTCCTGAACCCCTCGCCCTGGGGCTCTGTACCCTCCAGACTACCTTGCTGTGGTTCTTGATCAGAGCTCAGCAGCATCTGGCAGCATGGGCCCCACGTTCTTTCCTGCTCTTGACCCAGAAGGACTTGCCTGTGAGTGACCAGGAGGTGGGGAGGGGGGTGGCTTGGGGCGGGCTCAGACCATCCTGTTTCCTCCCAAAGCCTCTATTGCACGAGGCAGAAGCTCTGTCTAGTTTGGCCTCAGAGGAAAGCTTGGTCCTGGTCCTGGATGCAGAGCAGCAGCTGGGCCTGGAGATCCAGAAGTTGACGGCACAGATACAGGTGAGGAGAGCAGGGGCCCTGATGGTGGCAGTTTAAGACCCTGTTCTGTGTGCAGAGGGGCTAGGATATCTCAGTGACTTGGAAGCTCCTTGGAGTCTGCTAAATTTATCTTTTCTTACTCTGTTCATTCTCTCTCTGCAACTTTTTATTAAGGATTTTTTCAGACCTATATGAAAATAGAAGAGTATAATAGACTCCCATATTGCCATTACCAAGGCTTTAACTATTATCAAGCCATGGTCAATCTTTTTCCATCTATCTCGTCCTTGCCCAGTCATGTCAGACTTCCATTTTGTGATGTTAGGAGCCACTCATGGTCATTGCTTAGATCCATTATTTCACTAGAGGTGACAAAGTGGTGATGTCCCAATTCTATCATTCCTTCTTCATTTATCAGCTGGATTACACCTATAAAGAGAAACTTGCCCTCGTTAATTATTTGGTTACTCTGAGGTATACTTTATATTGAAAAAACAAGATCAGTGATAGAATCTTTCCCTTTACTTACCAGTTTTTCAATACAATGTTTCCCCTCTTTTTAAAAGTTTAATTTGTATATTTCTAATTCATGAGTCCAAGAGCAGGCCCTTTAGTTTAAAAGTGAAATAGAACGTTGTTTTACAAGGCTTGTGATGATAAACTAACACTTTAATTGCTTCCACCCCCACCTCTGATTCCTTTTCCACTGTGGTAACCTTTGGCTGTTCTAATGTTTTCTTCTATATTTATGAATAAAGCTATTATACTGCTATTTTTAATTTTCCCCATCTTGCACCTTATCTAGTCCTACTACGGAAGATACTTTTCTGTTCTTTTTTTTTCCTCCTGTTCTTGTCCAAGTTTTCTCCTTTTTGCCCTGAAGAGAGGCACAGCTGTAGAGTTCAGTCCATGATTCTCTGCTCCTTTTCTCTGTCTTCCCGCTCACCCCCATTGCCTTGATGCTGTGGACTTCCATAATTGCACCCCTCTGGGCTCCCAGCATTCTGGTCCAGCATCTGCATTTGCCTGTTGGGCTTTTCTACCTCAATTTACTGCTGTCTCTTCAAACCCAATGTGTCCCTGAGCAAGCTTGTCATGAGTAGGGGGGACAGTGACAGTCCTGGGAGCTGTGAGGAGGGAAGGCCCTTGGTGGGCCTTTGGTTACAGAAGGCTCTGCACAGGACCTGGGGCTTGAGCTGGTGGCTGGGCAGCTTCTGAAAGATGGGGTACTAAGGCAGGCAGTTCCTAGAGCCTTGGGGCAGAAGTGAGGAGGTGGCCTGACCTGAGCAGAGGCTTCCTCTGTGAGTGGGAGGAAGCAGATTGGCATCAAATTGTGGAGGGCAGGGAAGCGGCTGTGGCTCAATTGGTTGAGCTCCCGTTTACCATATGGGAGGCCCCAGGTTTGATTCCCGGGGCCTCCTGCTGAAGGCAAGCCAGCCCATGTGGCACGGTGAGCTGATGCAGCAAGATGACGCAACAAAGGGAGATAAGCAGACACAGAAAAACGCAAAGCAAATGGACACAGAGAGCACAAGCAGCAAGAGGGGGGATAAATAAATAAAAAATAAATCTTTAAAAAAAAAAAAAATTGTGGAGGGCACTGAACTCTAGCTTGGAGAATTTGGGCTTTATCTCAGGAGTGGCGGTGAGCCCACATAAGAACAGGAGAGGAGTTCAATCTTGCTGTAGTGGGCAGGGTGGACGAGAGGTGAAGAGACCAGATGTGATAAGGGTCCAGCTCTTAGTGGGTGTGGGAAGAACAGAGCAAAAGGGACAGGCCCACTGTGTGCTCACCCTGACAACAAACACTGTGCAGAGCCCTCAGCGTGCCTTTCTCCTCTCACCAAAGCCTGGTGACTGTGCCGGTGGGTGCCTGCTCGGGGCTCTCTAGGGCATACAGCAGTGGGATGACAAAGGAGAATCAGGCTTTGTGAGTTCTCCCTGCAGCTGGACTGTCAGATCTGGAGGGAGAGAATGTCTTGTACTGAGTACCCGGTATCGCCCCAAAATGTTGAGTGCAGAAGTTCCTAATAAATATTGATTGACAAAATGGTAATTTCCCTGACATAAATAAGGAAGGAGAAAGGGGTCTGATTTGTGGGAGAAGAGAGAAAGAATTTAGCTATGGACAGATTATTGTCAGGAGATTTACCAGGAGTCACATGGGTGCCCCTCTGACCGACCAGGCTCACTGACATCCAGTCACTTTTTCTATACAAAGCTACCACCACATACCCCATTTCTTGGGGTTCTTCCCCTCCAAGTTGGGCTGTAGAGTGGAGATTCCCTTTATTGCTGTCCCCTCCCCCTCCAAAAACCAAACCAACAAACAAAAAAACCAACCAAAGAAACAAAACCAGCCCATGAGTCTTGTCTTTCTTGCTTTATGTATTATATTGCTCTGGAGAATTGGGAGTGGGTGTCAAGAATGCTCAATGTAAGTACATTCCAAAGGTTCCTGAATCTCAGCAAGTTAAAATAGCCATTGTTCCTGGTCTACATGCAGATCCTAACTCCTTCTCCAGGCTGAAGACCGTCACAATTCCTCTTTCTTCCCTCAGGCTCTGCCCACTTCCAGGTCATGTAGACCCCTCTTTGGGGTGTGCTTTTGAACATTCAGGGTTTGTGAAGTCTTTCATTTTTTTTCCCCATTAAAGTTCCTATGTTATAAAATTAACCTTGAGGATTTTCCATCCTCTGAATCAGGCTATGGGGAGGGGGCAGGTTAATCCTAGGGCAACTCTTCATAGTATTTGCTGAGTCCAGACCTCTTGAAAAACCCAGTGAAAGCTCTAGCACCTTTCCTCAGAAAATGCCAAGGCCCACACAATTATGCATATAATTCTGGGGTTTTATGGACCCCAAGTTAACACCTCAGATTTAGAAAGGCATCATAACTTGACAAGCTCCTAACAGATAAGGCCCTTTTACTTTCTCCCTATCCCCACAGCTCCTGCCTGAAGAGTCACTAAGTGTCTTTTTTCAAGAATGTCATAAACAAGCCACGCAGGGCTTTGAGCTCTACATGCCACGGGGTCGGTACTGGCGGCTTCGTCTCTGCCCTGGTAACTCCTCATGCCAGCATCCCCTTCCAGGGGTCCCAGGGTGTAATAGTGCCCCACCCCCTCCAAGTCCTGGCTCCATTCCTCTGTCTCTATTCTTATTCCCACCTTTTGTGCCCCCCCTCCAAAATCCTACCCTCTTCCCCCAAACACTCCATTTAGGGGCTCAATGGATCTCCATAGCCTCACACCCTGCCCTTTCTATTCTTTCACTCCAGAACTGCCCAGCGTTCCCAGTCAATATGCTGGGATGGTGGTCCGCAACATACTGGAGCCTGTGTTGCAAGGATTACAGGGATTGCCACCCCAAGCCCAGGCCTCTGCCCTTGGCCAGGCACTGACAGCTGTCCTGGGTGCCTGGCTCGACCACATCCTCACCCATGGGATCCGGTTCAGGTGGGGAGAAAAGGAGGCAATGGCAAGGGGATGATTGGAATTGGGAGAAGGGATGAGATAGGTGTGGCAGAGCAGTATGGAGAGGTGGGAGGGTCAAGTGGCCACATTGTACCTTGGTCTTCAGCTTGCAGGGGGCACTGCAGCTCAGGCAGGACTTTGGAGTAGTCAGGGGATTGCTGGAAGAGGAGCAGTGGGGCCTGTCTCCCGACCTTCGCCAGACCCTGCTCATGCTCAGCATCTTCCAGCGAGTGGATGGGGCCTTGATGTGTTTATTACAGCAACCCCTGCCTAAGACTCGAGTCCACAGGAGGCCTCTCTATTGCTGTAAGTCACTTCCCTTCTCCAACCTCAGCCTCTCTTTGCTACTTCCTCACTTTTTTATGTATCCCCACCCCCTCTCTTAACCATTGGTCTAGCTTCAGCCCTTCCCCCTAGTCACCTGCCTTCTGCTCCTTCCTCACCAGGTTCTTGTAATGAGGTGCAGACCACAGAATTGCCCAGCAGCAGCCTTAACAGCCTGGAGAACTTGGAGCCTCCTCTTCGGCCTGGAGCACCCCCAGCAAAGACAGCTCAGCTGCTAAGCACACTGTGGGGAGGAGGACCTAGCCCTGAGGCTTACCTGGTGGGAAATCAGCAGGCCTGGCTTGCCCTGAGGCAGCACCAGCGCCCACGTTGGCACTTGCCTTTCCTTTCCTGCCTGGGGGCCAGTCCTAACCCCTAAGGACTGGGACCAGGAGCCAGGAAGTCAGAGATCCCCATCTCTGGCTGATGAAGCCCAGACATAAATTGCATATTAAAGATCCTAAAATTGAGAGCTCAGAAGAAAGCATACCTGAGAACCAGAAGCTACACAAAGCTTGGACTTACAAGCTAAGAATGAAATATCACTCCAGCACCTGAGATCCAGAGTAAAGGGCAAAACTAAAGTAGGGAGCCTGGAGGTCAGCATCATTGAGAGGCTCAGGCTTGGTCCCATATCAGTAAAGACTTCTTAGGGTCAGAAGCTGGGAGGAAGGCTAGCCGCTTGGATCCCTGGGGACAGGGAAAGAGAACAGCAATAGAAAGCAGAGAGCCTAGATGCCACTTCCTCTTATATTCCAGGGATCAGGCTGAAACCAAAGTTATCAGGAACCACAGATCTGGAATAAGCCGTGTGCTCCCAGTTAGTTTCAGCCATTTAAGAATTGGGTTGGAGGACCTTCAAATTTAAGCTTTGGTTACTCAGAATTCAACATGTATAATCTTCATTACCCTTCATGGAGTTTACCTCCTGGTAGGCCGATAATCAATCAGTGCCTTCTCCTTGGAAGGGGCCAGGGTTTAAGATGGTGCAAATCTAGATCTGGCACAACAGGATACAGAAAGGAAAGGGCTGCAGAAGACGAACGAGTTTCGGGGCCAGGTGCAAAGGGGTTTTGCGCTATTTAGTGTCTTCACCGAGGTACAAGAGGCTATTAAGTGATGGGCCCTTCGCTGTGTAATCTTCGCAAACCACTTTAGGCACTTCCACCTGTGCCGAAACCGCCTCCCTCCCTACTTCCTTCCTTTTCCTGCGTTGAGGAACCCCGGCGGCAACTTGGGGCGGGGACACAGACAGCCTCTACACTACAGAACTCAGCGGGCAGCCAAAGACTGGACGGCCGCAGACTCCGCTTGCAGACGTCATTTCCGCCTGCGCGAGGCCTTCCGGGGCAGAAGTCGCCATGGCGGCTGCGTTAGCTCGGCTGGGTCTCCGGGCTGTCAAGCAAGTTCGGGTCCAATTTTGCCCCTTCGAGAAGAACGTGGAAGCGACGAGGTACAAGGGGGAGGCCTGGGGACTGGGAGGGGGGCGCCTTCCTCCCGCCGGGGGTCTGAGCCCTCTCCTTCCGGCGCTCCTGCTGCCGGCGTTTTCCCACCGCAGGATCTTTCTCCAGGCGGTGAGCAGTGAGAAGGTCCGCTCCACCAACCTCAACTGCTCGGTGATTGCGGACGTGAGGCACGACGGCTCCGAACCCTGCGTGGACGTACTGTTCGGTGGGCTTGGGTGGGGAGTCGGGCTGGAGGGGGCGGCAGGCAGCCCACGCGCCCCTCGCCCCTATCTTACAGTACTGCCAGTGCTTAACTCGTGTGTTTCTTCCCCAGGAGATGGGCATCGCCTGATTATGCGCGGCAGCCATCTCACCGTCCAGGAAATGTTCACTGCCTTCGCCGCCCACGTCCAGGCCAGGAGCACCGCGGTGAGCGCGAGCAAGCCCGGCACTGGTACCAGCCGAGGCTGATGGTGTGAACGAGTCCAACAGATAGATTGTACCTTGGGACTAGGACATTTACCTAAGAAGAGTTTGACTTAATCATGCAAATCATTGTCTGAATAATCAGACAATGAGCACCAACAAAAAGAAAAATAAAAAAGCTCTGTGACTGCAACCAATGTTTCTGGAGGGAGACAAGATCTGGAGGGGTCTGGAGGAACTTGACTTTATTATAACATTTTTGTGTTGTTGTTTTTTTAACCATCCCTCACTGCTTAACCCTTTGAATTTGGCTTCTCTCACTATTCACCAAAGGCATTTCTTACCCATATTAGTCAAATTCAGTGCTGTTTTTTCAGTCCACATCTTTTCATCTCAGTTGCCATTCTTAATCCACCTCCCCTAGAACTTTTTTTTTTTCCCCCTCAGGTCTCTTTTCTTCTCTTAACCATAAATGTGTACTTTCCCCATCCTTCTTTTTCTTCCATCTTCTTGGTGTCCACCTTATCCTCTTTCATAACTTGAACTGTCCTGCCCTGGCTTAACCCCTCCATTTTTCTTTGGCTCTAATGCAACTTCTGTGCTACAGACTCAACAGTTCAGGTTCCCTGCTACCAGCTCCCCCAGATCTCACTAACACTCTTTGTCTAAAACAGAATTCATAATGTTACATGTACATATACTTGTTTCTTCCTGGATTTACCCAGTCCTTTTCAACTATTTCATCACCCCAGCCACCTAGGCTTTAAAACATAGCATTATCTCTGCTTCCACCCTTTCTCTTTCATTGCATATCCTATTAGTTCCTGTTTATTTGTTTGTTTGTTTTAAAGGAGGTACTGGGGATTACCTTACATGCAAAGCAGGTACCCAACCACTGAGCTACATCTGCTCTCCCGAATATTCTGTTTTAAATAAAGCTCCTAAAATGTTTCCTCCATTTCCTTTACTCTCCTATATAATTGTTGCACTCCCCCAACTGGTCTGTCTCAATCATTTTTGCTACTACTTAATCTTATCTTTCCAAAGTACACCTGCCACTACCACCTGTTAGAAAAAGTGACAAAAAGAGTGTTTTTCATACCTCCCATGTGGTAGGCGGAAGCCCAATCGCTTGAGCCACATCCGCTTCCCTGTGGGCCAGTCAACCACTCATTCTTCATTGGTATAAATGGGATGGTTCAACCACTGCTGTAATTGTGGATTGAGTGCTGGTACTGCGCTGCATTGTGAACTTGAGGTTGGGTCTGTTGTCTTCTTTGTGTCCTCAGCACCTTGCAAAGTGTCTGATACAGAGCAATAAATGTTGAATTATAAATATTTAGCATCTACCTTGTGCCTGTAACTGTGAATAGTACTGGGATACAAAGATGAATAATGCAACTCAGTTATGTAATAAGTGTTACAATAGAGGTGCATTGGTAGCAACAAAGATACAGACTGAGGACTGACATTTGGGTTTGGTCAGAAGGTGATTGTTAAGTGAGCAAGAAGTCTGCTGGTGGAGTGGGGCCAGAAGTTAAGAGTATAGTGAAATAAGGAAATGGAGTACAGCATAAAGCATTAGTTTTAGATAATGAGTTTGGATAATAGTGAAAGGGGCATAAAGTTATATAGCATAGGAGGAACTTGTACTTTATAAAAATATTTTATGCTGGGTTGTTAAGAAATAAGTAGGACCTATCTTGCATTTATGAACTGCCATCGAATGTAACGACTCTTCTAGATCAACCTGAGGTGCAGATGCTATTTCTTTCCCACAACCTTCCTTGACCCTGACGGCAGGGATCCTTTTTCTAAGCTCCTTTGCTTCACGAACTATAGGGAAAGACGGGCCTTCCGTAAGTGCATGCACCACCGTTATGGTCGCGGTAAGGTTCCTGTAGATAAGGAATCCTAGGATGAGTGGAGATATGACTTATCTGAAGTCACAGGGTTGCTTAGAGACACAGCTAGAATCAGCCCCCAGGCCTCCTTTGGGTTCGACTCCTGGGCTCTGGACTCCGCGAGGAAAGGAGGCACTGGGTGCGGGAAAAGGGATCCAGCCTGATCAGATATACCTGGGTTCGAAGCTAACCCCTTCCTAGATTTGTGGCCCAGGCCAGCTAACGAACTTTCTAGGCTACGGTTTTCTGCCGCCTGATGAAGGGTTAAATGTAAAACGCTTTGGATAGCGTCTCGGGTTGTCAATATATAGTCGTTATTTTAAAAAATAAATACCAAAGTGAGATTGGCCTTCTCTACTCGCGTGCCAACTACGTGAGGCTATCAAATAAGCGATAACCCAGTAAAGCCCACGCGGAGTCCGAGGTTCCGTGCTCCGGGACACAGCCTGACGTGGCGAGGCGGGACTTCCGGCGGGAGGCGGAAGCTGGGCGGGAGGCGGGAGGCGCGGGCTGGCAGGTGCTACAGGCAGAGGGGTGGTCGCCCGGGCTCAGCGCGCTAGCCAGGGAGGCGAGGCAGGACCTGGGCTCCGCTGCCGCCTCTCCGAGTTCCCGCGACACTGACGCTCTAGGCAGGATGGCTCGGGGCGAGCGGCGGCGCCGGGCAGCGCCAGCAGACGGAGCGCGGGCAGCCGAGAGGGCGGCGCGGGGCGGTCCCGGGCGACGGAACGGCCAGGGCGGCGGGGTCCGTGTCACGGCCGGGGGTGCGGTTCTGGCCGTCGTGGTCCTGTCGCTGGCCTTGGCCTTGTCGGGACGCTGGCTGCTGGTGTGGCACCGTGCGCGGCGGGCGGTCACGCTGCACTCGGCGCCTATGGCGCTACTTCCCGACTCCTCTGGCCCTGCCGTGGCCCCGGACCTCTTCTGGGGCACCTACCGCCCTCATGTCTACTTCGGCATGAAGACCCGCAGCCCACGACCCCTTCTCACCGGTAACCGGGCCCCGGGGCGGGCGGGCAGGCCTCTGAGCATCCCCAGCTCCAGGACGGAGCAAGGTTGGGGAGAAGTGGACCAGTAGAGTTATGAAGAAAGATGACTCTGAAGTTCTCAGGGACCCAGAAGGACTGGCCCCCTGCCTACTCTTTGACTTATGTGGTCATTCCACCCCACAGGACTCATGTGGGCGCAGCAGGGCGCCACCCCCGGAATCCCTAAGCTCAGGCACACGTGTGAGCAGGGGGACGGCGTGGGTCCCTATGGCTGGGAGTTCCACGATGGCCTTTCCTTCGGTCGGCAGTACATCCAGGATGGAGCCTTAAGGCTCACCACCGAGTTCGTCAAGAGGCCTGGAGGTCAGCATGGAGGGGACTGGAGCTGGAGAGTGACTGTAGAGCCTCAGGTCAGGGACCCTGGATATCTTTTCTCCCTTCCCTTGCTGCTAGCAAATTGAGCATGAAGTGAGGGTTAACCGCAGGAGCTCTGAGGCTGGCTGTCTGGTTTGAATCCTGCTTTAAACATTGGCCTGTGTGAACTTCTCTACACCTTGATTTCCTTGTCTGTAAAATTGAGATGATAACTTATAGGATTGGTTTAAGAATTGAATGAAAGGAACTGTGTAGTGTTCTTAGAATACCTAGCACAAAAGTATTATTTCCCAGATAACCCTGTGCAAGGCTCTTTATCCCATCCCACTGGGTGTACCTGCTTCCTTAGTGAACCTTAATTGCTAGATGTATGTTGTTTTTTAATCACGCTACTTTGCCTGTTTGATTCCAGAGAGACTGCCAATCTGATATTTTTTTTTCTCTTCTTGGTTACCCAGACTGCAGGTACCTCTGCCCTCCCTTTGGTCTCCCTCTTCTTCTATGTGGTGACAGATGGCAATGAAGTCCTAGTGCCAGAGGTTGGGGCCAAGGGGCAGTTGAAGTTCATCAGCGGGCATACCAGTGAACTTGGTGACTTCCGCCTTACACTTTTGCCACCAACCAGTCCAAGGGATACTGTCCCTAAACATGGCAGGTAACTGGGGGAAGAGTGTGGGGTGGGGTGGATGCTGACCATGAAAATGATCCAGACCTAGTGCCCACCCTCCCCTTTCCATTAGTTATTTCCCTTCTCACCAGGCTCCGTGTCCCCTGCATTGCTGAGACCTTCCCTTCCTGATGCTGATCGCCTCGTATTTCTCCATATAATCCTCACCACTTCCTACTAAATATTTTGTTTCTTCTTCCCTTCAAGCTACAATGTCTTCTGGTCCTCCAACCCAGGACTGCCCCTGTTAACAGAGATGGTGAAGAGTCGCCTAAATAGCTGGTTTCAGCACTGGCCCCCAGGGTCCTCCACTGAACGCTACCTCGGCTTGCCAGGATCTCTGAAGTGGGAGAACAGAGGCCCAAGTGGACAAGGACAAGGGCAATTCTTGGTACAGCAGGTGACATTGAAAGTCCCCTTTTCTGTGGAGTTGCTGTTTGAATCAGGCAGTGCCCGAGCAGAAGGAAACCAAGCCCTGGAGCAGCTGGCAGGTAGCCGGCTGACCCAGGCCTTGGAGAGCCATGCTGAAGCCTTTACAGAGCGCTTTGAGAACACCTTCCGGCTGAAGGAGAAGGGCCTCAGCCCTGGACAGCAGGCTTTGGGCCAGGCTGCCCTCAGTGGCCTCCTTGGTGGGATCGGCTACTTCTACGGACAGGGTTTGGTGTTGCCAGACATGGGGGTAGAGGGATCTGAGCAGAAGGTGGACCCAGCCCTCTTTCCTCCTGTCCCTCTTTTCACAGCTGTGCCCTCCCGTTCATTCTTCCCACGAGGCTTCCTCTGGGATGAGGGCTTTCACCAGCTGGTGGTCCAGCGCTGGGATCCCCACCTCACCCGGGAGGCCCTAGGCCACTGGCTGGGACTTCTCAATGCTGATGGCTGGATTGGGCGTGAACAGGTGCTGGGGGATGAGGCCCGAGCACGGGTGCCCCCAGAATTCCTAGTGCAACGGGCAGCCCATGCCAACCCCCCAACCCTGCTTTTGCCTGTAGCCCACATGCTAGATGGTGGCAACCCTGCCGACTTGGCCTTCCTCCGCAGGGCCTTCCCCCGCCTGCACGCCTGGTTCTCCTGGCTGCATCAAAGCCAGGCAGGGCCAGTCCCATTCTCTTACCGCTGGCGGGGCCGGGATCCAGCTCTGCCAACCTTGCTGAATCCCAAGACGCTGCCCTCAGGGCTAGATGACTATCCCCGGGCTTCACACCCGTCAACCACTGAGCGACACCTGGATCTGCGGTGCTGGGTGGCGCTGGGTGCCAGTGTGCTGCTGCGGCTGGCAGAGCAGCTGGGGGAGGCTGAGGCAGTTGCTGACCTCCATCCACTGGCTGCCTCACTGGAGGCAGAGGCGAGCCTGGACAAGCTGCACTGGGCCCCTGAGCTTGGGGTCTTTGCGGACTTTGGGAACCACACGAAAGCAGTGCAGCTGAAGCCTAGGCCTCCACAGGGACTGGTGAGAGTTGTGGGCCGGCCCCAACCTCGCTTGCAATATGTGGATGCCCTGGGCTATGTCAGTCTTTTCCCCTTGCTGCTGCGCCTGCTGAGCCCCAGCTCACCCCGCCTTGGGCCTCTGCTGGACATTCTAGCTGACAGCCGCCATCTCTGGAGCCCTTTTGGTTTGCGCTCCCTTGCAGCCTCTAGCCCCTTTTATGGTCAGCGCAATTCAGAGCATGATCCTCCCTACTGGCGGGGTGCTGTGTGGCTCAATGTCAATTACCTGGCCTTGGGGGCACTCTACCACTACGGGCATCTGGAGGGTCCCCACCAGGCCCGGGCTGCCAAGCTCCACAGTGAGCTCCGTGCCAATGTGGTGGGCAATGTGTGGCAGCAGTACCATGCCACAGGCTTCCTGTGGGAGCATTACAGTGACCGGGATGGGCGGGGGATGGGCTGCCGCCCTTTCCAGGGCTGGACCAGCCTTGTCCTACTCATCATGGCTGAAGACTACTGAGGCAGGAGAATGGAGGGGAGCCCCTCATGCCACTCTGGGCCTAAAGGGACAAGGTTTCTCTCTACTGTCCCCCCATCCCCTCAGATTTCAGTGCTTCAAATCCTTCACTCAGTTCACTCAGGTGTCTCCTTACTGTCATCCCACACAGTCCTGGGATGAGTGTGAATTCAGAGTCTATTTTTCTAAATAAATTGGGAAAAGCTGCCAAACTCTTGCCTTTGCCAGCTTTGCCTCACTAAGAGGTCTTAGTTCACTTCCAGGCCCCTGCTGTCCTCAGGGAAGGTGGGATAAATGGCCCTTTCCTATCCCTTCCAAACTCCAGTCTGGGCAGTGCAATGCAAAGTTGAGCTCTAGTCCACCCAAATTCACAAGCGGCTGGTTCACATCTCTTTAATGAGATCAAAGGCTCCTGTGTATGTCTTGGGGCATAGAGCTAGCACAGTCCCCAAACATCACCCCTCTCCTCAAGGCTCCAGTCCCTTCAGGCAGATTGTAGGAGGGCAGGAAAGGGCCAAGAAGAATGAGATCAGATCAGGCTGTCTCTGGTGGGCAAGGAACCCACCCACCCTCCCAAAACTACTTAAGGGACATGCCATTCACTGGAAGCCAGCCCTACAGAAGAGACCTGGGGTACAGGATCTGGGGCCAGTGCACAAGGGGAGTGGTCCTCCAAATCTGGGGGCGTGGCACTAGCCCTGGCCTCCTTGACTGGCTCACCCTCCCTGGAGTCAGGACAGGGGCAGAGCTCGATGCCTGAGTCACCAGTCAGGCGGCGATGGCGGCAGGAGGGCGGTGTGGGGGCAGGGCTCACCCCTGCTCCAGGCTCCCCTTCCTGATGGGGGTCGGCACTCTGGTGGGGGGAGTTTGTGCTGCTGACCACATCTGTTTCCTCGCGGTGGGTGGGGCAACTAGATGCAGTGGAGCAGCAGGTACGTTGACTGGAAGCAGGCAAGGGGTGGCCTGGGACCACGGTGTAAGGAGGTGGTGGTGTGCCTGGGCGTTGAACCACATCCTCATAGGCTGGGGGTTTGAAGGTGCTAAGGAGGCCTGCAAAAGAGAGATTGGCAATGTTGGTTGGCTGGAGGCCACCAGGAGTGGTGGTCTCTTTCCTATTAGGGAAAAGGGTGCTTTGAGTGTCTAAAAAAGGAAATGTGTAGAAATCTGGAGTTCTGGTTTGGGAGGGGCCACTAGTACTGGGCCCAGAGCCTCAAGACACTCACGAAGGTCAAGCAGTGAACCGGTAGGAACAGAGCCAGCCCCATGGCATGCCCCGTGGTAGGCCAACAAGTTGATCTCACGCTGCCTCTGCTGTTGCTGTAGCCGGAGTTTAGCTCGTCGGTGGCGGAAGGCGCAACAGCAGCTAAAGAGGATGAGGACAGTCCAGAGCAGCCAGAACCCTGCAGGAGGTGAGCAGGGTGTGTCTCAGACACCTCCCAGGCAGAGAAGGGTCCTTGAAGGCTGGCATTCTGTGGTCCAAGGGAGAGTGGGCAGAGGGACCCAAGAGAAGCCCCCTCGTGGACTCACACCAGAGCTCATAGTAGTAGGTGCAGCAGCCAGTCTCCCCACAGCAGTGACCACTCTCACAGAGGTAGGGCTGGTTGTTCACTCCCGGGCACAGCTCTCGAAGCTGGGGGCAAGAAGGCACTTAGGACTAAGGGAGATTCCAAGCCCAAGGCACTGCCCACCCCCCACCTCCTGCATGCAGAGACAGGATTCCACCCTGTCAACTAAGTTCATCTTGGAGAGACCTGCGGGGGGGCGGGGGGGGGCGTTGGGGGGAGAAGGCGGAGAGAGTGTTGAATGGCTGTAAATGTGGAAAAGGGTTTGGAATAGAATGAGTCTAGAGAACAAGCAGCAAGGTGTGGACATAAAGAGGCAGATTTCAGTTCTGCATGTACAAGACCTCTCACACTCAAGGACGGCTCCCCAGGGTGCTTTCTATTAAGGGGATGTTTTTGGCAGAAAACAGTCTGAGCTATCTCTGGGACTCAAACAATGGGTAAGGGATTTAAGGTCACTTCCAAAGCTAAAATGCTTTCATCATCTCCCAGGTCCACCACCCCACCCCCACCCCAGCTGGATCTTTCCACCCCTTGGGTCTCAGGCTCCCTAGGGTAGAGGAGGGGCAGTGTGAGACCCAGAGCAGTGCTCCCAACCAGATGGGATTGCTGTGGATGATAAAGGATGGCATCCAGGGCGCGAGTCTGGGTTCCAGCTCTTCTCCAAATTGCTCCCTCAAGAGAAGACGCTGCCGGACTCTGTTGTGACAATAGGCACATAGAAAAACATCACAAATAACTGTTGCAAGACAGTGAGGGCCTCCCTATGCCTCTGGTCACTAGAGAGCCACTGCTAGCTTCCACTGCGGCCATGGGATGGGGTCTACGAGGCTGAGGCTAAGTCAACTGTATCTACGTTACAAAGTTTAGACAAAGAGTGGAAGGAGCATGTTTAGGAACCTCACCATACCTTTGGCACCGTGAGTCTCTCCCCCAGCCCCACAAAAGGAAGGGACAAGCAAAGGGGAAAGAAAAATAAATGGCTGTCGCGATCGGCTTTGGGGGCAGTTGGGATACCTGCTGTTGCGGCGCCCGAAGTGCTCCCCAGGCCTCCTCGCTGCCGTTCGTGCTGCTGGCCCGAGCCATGCCTCCACCTACAGCCCCTTGATGACCGTAGCCACCTCTACGGCCAGCCGCCCCGCCCCTGCAACCTCTGCCGCCACCGCCATGGTCCATGCCCAGCCCATCTTCACTGCCGCCACCATCACTCCGCGGCGGGAGCTTCCATCCGGGGAGAGCACTGCCAACCAGAACCAGCTTGCTCTGACCTACCAATCAGCCTTGCCCTCCGATGGGCGGGCCAATAGGAACAGACCAGAGGTTTCTCCCGGTGACCAACAGCCTCGGCCTCCGATGGGCGGGCCAATAGGAACAGACCAGAGGTTTCTCCCTGTGACCAATCTACAGCAGCGCCTCGGCCACTCTCCCAGACAACAAGAGCTTGCTCAGACAAAGAGTGGGGGAAGGTTCGACCCACGGCCCTGACTGACAGCGCCAATAGCCAATAGCGGGCGAGAGAAAGGCTTCGGTTTTTTTCAACCAATGAACGGCCATCCAGAAAGACAAGGTCTCCGCTGATTGGCTTGAGCTACATTTTCGGGATGACGCCAAAAGCCGGACCAGGTAATCCCGGCTGGCAGAGGCGGGAACCAAGGTTCTGGCCAAGGCTACTGGGGCACGGGCAGACCCCAGGCCTTGGCGCAAGCTCTCTTGGGGGCAAGGTGTATGTACGGGGAACTGGTCTGCCCACATCCCATTCCCCCAATTCTGTACAAGCCGAGGCATCGGACGAAATTTAATAGAGTGGGGAGAAAGGGGGCTACACTGAAACCAGGGGGGCAGGGAAGAGGGCGCACAGTCCGGACTAGGCGAGGGCATTAAGTAGCCAAAAGGGGGGACCCGGGGCCCTCGGGCCCCCCCAGCCGCATCTGCAGGTTGATGCGGTAGCACTGCAGGCTGCAGAGGGCCTGGCCCGTGCGGGAGCAGGCGTAGCGGCGCGGGTGGGGACAGCCGGGGACAGAACAGCGTGGAGGAGGGCCCGGTGGGGTTGACCGCGGGGACACAGGTGCGGGGGCCGGGACGCCAGGTGGGAAGGAAAGGGTGGAGCCCTGGGCCCCGCTGCTGTAGCGCACCATGGGGGCCGGGGCCGCGGCCCGCCCTCCGCGCCGCTCCCCCCGCGCGGCCCCCCGGCCTCCCCGCCCACTGGGCGCCGCAGTCTTGGTGAGACGCTCAATCGTCTGGTTCTTGTGCTCCTCTGCCCGCCGCGCCGCCTGCAGCCGCCGCTTGCGCGCCCGCTCCTCGCGCTTCAACAGCATCTCCTCGGTGAGGGCAGGGGCCGGGCAGCCTCCAGCCACAGGCAGCGGCATCATCGGGGAGGGCTGACTCCGGGCCTTCTGGAGCAGAGCTTTCTGGGGGCGGGGAAAGGGGTTAGTGTCAGGAAGTGAAGGAGGATGGAGAGGCGAGATCTCCCCGAATCGGGGCAAGTCTAGGTCTGGAGCACAGGCCTTGGGAGAAGGGATATAACGAGTACCCTCTCCAGGCACCCCTGCCGCCTCCCAGGTTTCCTGCCTTTCAGCTTAGAGTCCTTGTCTCTCAAGACAAGAAGTATCAGTGCTGTTACCTGCCCACCCTGCATACCTCTGGATTATTACGCAACCTCTCCAGAGTTTTTGTTTTGTTTTTTAATAGATGACATTCACTGGATAATTGCACAAGTCAAAAACTCAGGATTACCCTTGCTTACCCCCCGCCCCGCCCCCAAAGAAAGTGTCTATTTCAAAATATATCCAGAATCCACCTGGTTTTCTTCATTTCCACTACTTCTATCTTGGTTCAAGCTCCCATCATCTCACCTGACTACTTCAACAGCCTTCTACCTGCTTTCCCTGCTTTATTTATTTATTTATTCCCCCCCCCACACACACACACACACACACCCTCGTTTGCATTCGTTGTGTCTGTCTGTTGTGTGCTGGTCTTCTCTTTTTGGAAGGCACTGGAACTGAACCTGGGATTTCCCATGCGGGAGATGCCTCATCACCTGAGCCACTTCCACTCCCTGCTTTGTGTCTCTCATTGTGTTTCCTTGGTGTGTCTCTTGGTTGTGTCATCTTGAGCATACTGCGCCAGCCTGCTGTCCCACATATCCTCTCCAGGAGGCACCAGGAACTGAATCAGACCTCCCATGTGGTAGGCAGGAGCCCAGTCGCCTAAGTCACATCTACTTCTCTTTCCCTGCTTCTTTATCTTACCCCCATTAAGATTCATTCTCCGAGTACAGGCCAAAGTAATGTTAAAATGTAAATCAGATTATATCACTTCTCTGCATACCAACCGTTAAGTGGCTCAGCCACACTTTTTCTTCTCCTTGTCTCTGCTAAGCCCATTCCAGTCTCAGGGTCTTTGCACCTGCTAGTCTCTCTTTTTGAAATGTGCCTCTGGTATTTACAATGTTATCTCTTCAACAAGGCCTTCCCTGACCACCCTATCTAATGTTGCTCTTTTCTGCCACTTTCTATTTCCCCACCATTTTTTTTTTCCATCATAGACCTTACAGCTTTTAAAAATTACTTACCTACTTATGTACTTCCCCTCTACCCCACTAGAATACTAGCTCTATGAGGACAGAAACCTTATATGTCTTTTCCCACCACCGATATCCCCACCACCTAGCAAAGTGCTTGGCACGTGGGGGGTTCTCAATATAGATTTGGCGAGTGAATAAAGAATGAACTGATTTACCTGTCGAGCAGTGAGCAGTCGCTCATTAATCTCCTTCTTGAGGTCTCCATTGTCATCCAGCTCCCCCTTCTCCAGGGCGTCCAACCACCTCTGTTCCTCCTCTTCCTCCTGACCCCCCAAACTCCCTGTTAGTTCCCGAAGTGGGGAGGGGGACAGATTACTGTCTTCATCTGGGAAAGAAAGTTGGAGAGATAAGGTAGAATTGTTCAGATAGGGCACCCTAATTTGGCCATGTTAATTCTGGATACTTAAAGTTCTCACTCCCCTCAGAACCAACTCCCTTCCCTTTAACCAGCCTGGTACAATGAGGTACCCAATTCCCCCACCTCCAGATCCTCCTCACCCAGCCAGGCACGGTACTGCTCAAGGGGAACTCCTTCCATAGGTTCCTCTTCATTATCCACAACCATTAGGGGAGAGGGTGAGCGAGGCCCCTCGGGGATCACAGTGAAGGTAGGAACACTGCAGAGAAGCAATACCACTCTGTAAGCTGAGAAGTGTCTCCTCAGACTCTCTCCTGCCCACGGCTACATCCAGCCTTCCTTACACCCTCTTGGGTCCCTGCTCCCTTAACCTGAGCCCTGGGGTCACAGTTCTTTCCTCCTAGAAAGCCCAGCCAGTCTCTCCTTGTATCTCCATGCTCCTAAAGTTCCCCCAAGTAAAACCTTGACCCTCCTGGCCTCACCTCTTGGTGCCCAGGACCTGCCCGCCCAGCTTGATTTTGAGTTTGAGCTGGGGCTTGGCAGGAGACGGCTGCGTGGGTCCGGCTTCCTCTTCCTGGTGGTGTTTCTTCTTGTGTTTCTTCTTGTGCTTCTTGTGCTTTTTCTTGTGCGCTCCGTGGCCGTGGGCACCCGCCAGACTCAACTCCAACGCTTCCCCTGCAGAAGGGGGGCCTGTCACCCACTGTTCGGCCTGGGCGGAGGAGGGGCGGGGGAAACCCTGAAGAGCCTAATACCTTTGGGGGGGTCCCACCCCTTTCACGGTACTCGCTGTTACCATAGAAACAACATCCTCTTTCTCCTTCCCGCCTGTGGCGGTGTACCCTGGAGGCTCCGAGAACCGAGAAAGGGACTCCTTTCTGCGCACCTCCTAAGCTGCTTGGTCGCCCCGCGCTTACCCGGTTCAGGGGTCTCCATAACACCAGGGGTGCTCCCGCGCCGCCACAGCTTACTCATGGGGTCGTGAGGAAAGGGGACTGGAAAGGGTCGGGTCAAACGTAGACATTCCTTTTCCGCCCCGCGGAAGAGCTGACTCCTGCAAGATAACCAGTTACTTCCGGTGCATGGCAACCATACTTGTGCGGGGCAGTCACGCCTTCCAGCTAAAATCCTCCCGGAGAAACAATCAGCCTTCCAACGAAAGTTCCGGTCCCTTGCTCCTCCTCCCCACACTCGCTTCCAGAACTCAGCGCGCGCGATTCAATTATTATTACACTCAAGCTTAGCAAACGTATACTTCGAACCGGGTACGGGGCCAGGCTATGAGAATATAAAGGTGAACATGAACACTTCCCCCTGCCCTTGAGGAGTTCACTGTTCAGTGGAGGAATACTGCCGGGAATATGGCAGAAGTGCTTAACAGCACAAATGACAGACCCTAGAAGCAGGACACAAGGGTATTTAAGCTTAAATGCCCATCAGTAGGGAAATCAATAAATGAATTATGATGCATCTATACAATTTGGAACTTCACGGAGCTACCACCAGAAGTTCAGGGTGATAAGTAGTTGATAAGAACTGACATGGAATTTAGATCACATTGGTTAATAGTATTGAAAATAACCTAAGTGCCCCTCTACTGGGTATTTTTGGTACAACTGTACAACAGGAACCTATGCAACTATTAGAAGAATCGAGGCCCCAGAATGCTACCCAAATTCAACAGGTCACCTAGTGACCACAGTTGCAGATGGGTGAATGGGCACATGCGTGGAAGGAAACTAGTTTTCATATCATACCTTTCTGTGCCTGTTGAATTTTGTATAAAGCGTGTATGTTTTACCTAATTAAAAAGAAAAAGGTAGGCCAATATGTGTTCATAAATGACATAAGAAAAGTGAATTTTGAAATTATGTTCTCTGATTTAAGTAGGTATAATATGCTAGTAGCATATATATAAATTTGAGGAATGTATACTTTATACTGTTACTGGTGATTATCTTTAGAGGTTGGGGTTGGGGGAACTATCACTATCTAGATCTGTAATGAATTTTCTTACAGCCATTATGTATCACATTTATAATTAGGAAAAGCAACACTTATATACAAAGATCTCAACATGTATGAGTGTTTGAAAAAGGTAGCAGCAGTGAACAAAGTAAGGAAGGAACTGATTCAAGAGACATTTTAATGATAAAATTATCAAGAATTGATGAACAATTATATATGGAGTTCAGGAAGAGGTCAATGTGATATAGTGATTAAGAGATTAAAATTAAAAGAATGGATTTTGCAGACAGACAAGCCTAATATCAAATTCCCAGTTCCAGCCTTTATTAACTATGTAACATGCCTAGGGTAATTGCCGGCACATGGTTTAGGCTCAATAAGCAAATAATAATAGCAATAATATTATCATTGCTAATAATAAATAACTTATAGGTTTCTAGTCCAAGTATTTGGAGGGAAGGTAGAGTTTTAAATAAGGAAGAGAACATAGGAAGAGAAGCAAATAAGAGGGGAATAGCTTAGCTTTGCCCAAGGTGAATTTAAAGTGCCTGTGGAAAACCCAGACGGAGACAGAGATAGGATGGAAAGCTGAGAGAAGCCAGAGCTGACGGTGTGACCCTTTCTTGGTCAGCAGAGCTCCCGAAGGGGTGGAAACAGATGAGACACTCCAGAAAGAGCAGGTAGTTGGAGAGGGAAAGATCCAGGAACAGAACCGAGTGGACACCTGTCCTGGACAGGCAGGTAGAGGAAATCGACAAATGAATTATGATGCATCTATACAATTTGAGAAGAGGATCAAGAGAGGCAGGAGAAGCGCACAAGGGCTGGGAGTTATCAGCAGGTGGAGGCTGTGATCAGCTGAGTATAATCCTGTAGAGGGCAGGCTGAGCTGGGAGAAGAGGATGCATTGTAGCAGGGTGTGAAGGCAACACTCCTGTACCAACAGGAGTTAAAGTGAAGGATCGCCTGCAGTTAGTATTTATAGAACATGTCATCGTTTATAACCTGCTTCCATATCCCTTCTCTCTCGACCCCTACGGCAGCTCTATAAGGGAGACTGTGTTCTTCCCATTTTATAGACAAAAACACTGAGGCACAGAGAGGTTAAACAATTTGACCAAAGTTACACAGGTAGGGATAGAGCCAGTCTCAAACAGAGGCTTCCTAACACCAGGTTCAGTGGTGTTTCCTCCACATCCTGATGCCCAGCAGGAAGGAAGTGGAGACTGGCTTTGTTATTTTGTTTTGTTTTTAGTTTGGCTTTGTTTAGACTGGGAGAGATTTGAACATGGTTGTAGGCTGAGGAAGAACTTTGTCCTTCTGAAAGAGTTCTTAGCCTTAATTTTTAAAATATAATTTATTTTGAAATAATTTCAATTACAGAAAAGTCCCAAGAATTCTCATTCCTTAACCAGATTCCCCAATTGTTAACATTTACCATATTAATTCCTTCTCTTTCTCTGTTATTCTTTTTCTGATCAATTTAAAAACAAGTTATAGACATGATGTAGTCTCTTCCCTACAAATTTCACTATGTATTTCCCCCAAACAAGTATACTCTTCTATAACCTTCATGTAACCTTCCCAACCCAGAAATTTAACATTGATACACTACCATCCAATCCACAGACCCCACTCAAATTTCGCCAACTGTCTGAACATTGGACAATGTTTCCTTTTTCTTTGTGGTCCAAAGTCCAATTCCGGATCGTACATTACATTTATTTGTCATGTCTCTCTTTTTTAAAAAAGACTTATTTATTTATTTATCCCCGCCCCGTTGTTTTTGCGCTCACTGTCTGTTCTCTGTGTTCTTCTGTGTCTGCTTGTCTTCTCTTTAGGCGGCACCACCGGTCCTGGGACCTTCTGGAGTAGGAGAGAGGTGCTCAATCTCTTGCGCCACCTCAGCTCCCTGGTCTGCTGCATCTCTTATTGTCTCTCCACTGCGTCTCTTTTTGTTGCATCATCTTGCTGCACCAGCTCTCTGCGCGGGCCAGCACTCCACGTGGGCCAGCTCTGCACTTGGGCCAGCTCACTGTCTGGGCCAGCTTGCCTTTCACCAGGAGGCCCCGGGAATCAAACCCTGGACCTCCTATATGGTAGACGGGAGCCCAATCACTTGAGCCACATCCGTTTCCCCATTTTTTGAAAGATTTATTTTATTTATTTATTATCCCCCCCCTTCGTTGTTTGTGGTCGCTATCTGCTCTCTGTGTCCATTTGCTGTGTGCTCTCTGTGTCTGCTCATCTTCTCTTTAGGAGGCACCAGGAGCTGAACCTGGGACCTTCCATGTGGGAGAAAGGCATTCAATCACTTGAGCCACCTCAGCTCCCTGGTTTGTTGTGTCTCTATTGCCTTTCCCCTTTGTCTGTTGCGTCATCTTGCTGCACCAGCTTGCCATGCCTGCCAGTCCTGCCAGCTTGCGTTCTCCAGGAGGCACCAGGAACCGAACCTGGGACATCTCATGCGGTAGGCGGGAACCCAGTTGCTTGAGCCACATCCACTTCCCATGTCATGTCTCTTTAATCAGCTTTAATGTGGCACATTTCCTCATTCTTTCCCTTCATCGTTTTGGAGTACAGGCCTTTGATTCTGTAGGATGTTCCTGGGTCCATCTGGTATTTCCTCATTTCTAGAGTCATAAATTCTTGGCAGGGATACCACAAAATTTATGCTATGACCTTCTCAGTGGATCACATCAGGAGGCACATGATGTCAGCGCATTCGCCACTGAGGATGTTAGCCTTGACCACATGGTCAAGGTGGTGCCTGCCAGCTTTCTCCACTACTAGGTCACCATTCTTGCTTTGTCATTAATAACTATTTTCTGGGAAAATACCCTGAAACTACCCTAATATCCTGTTCCTCAGCAAACTTCCACCCTCTAGGCTTAGTATCCCTTGATGAATCCTGCTCCAATCAACTCTACTGTCATCATCGCCAAATGGTGAGTTTTCTATTTTCATCATTCCATCTACATGTATTTGTTGTCATTCTACTATTAAGAAGCACTTTCTTTTCTTCATTATTTACATATGTTGTAGCTCAAAAGTGAGCCCTGCCCGATGTGCACCAGAGACACATTAAGTGACATCAGGATTTTGAGAAGAAAACGAGTTTACTCAGCAAAGGCTAGTCCCATGAAGGCAGGATGGTAGTACTCAAATCTGTCTCCAGAGTTGGAAGTGCTTGGGGTTTTTATGGGATTGAACAAAAAGGGAGGTGGGGTTGTGACAGCTGAGGGGAAGACAACAATGCGATCGTGGGGAACATGGCAGGTGGGCACCCTGCTGGCTCAAATGTTGCATGACCAGAAGGTGATGTTTTGAGCATGATGAGTGGGTGGTTTGAGGTGATGGGGTTAGAGATAGTTTAATCTCCGAGTATGCACAGATTGATGACATGCTTAGTTCACTTGAAGTTTAAGGTTTAGGCTATTGTGCATGTTAGGCGGGATAACTCTGATTAAAACTGGCTTAGTTAGTTCTGGGCTGATTCATGTTATTTTATTAATAAACAGTGAGGGTTACATAAGGAGTTTATCTGACTTCAGGGTTGCAAAATAAGATAAGGGCATACAAGCAGGGGCCAGTTACAAGTCGTTTTGCTCCAAGGTAAAGGTTATGGAGTTTACTAAAACATAGCATCAGGGAAGTGGCTGTGGCTCAATTGGTTGGGCTCCCGTTTACCATATGGGAGGCCCCGGGTTCAATTCCCGGGGCCTCCTGGTGAAGGCAAGCCGGCCCGCACGGCGCAGTGAGCTGGCGGCCTGAGCAACAAGATGACCCAACAAAGGGAGACAAGCAGACACAGAAAAATGGACAGCAAATGGACACAGCGAGCACAAGCAGCAAGTGGGGGGGGGTAATTAAATAAATAAAAATAAATCTTTAAAAACAAAACAAAACATAGCATCAGCATCAAAGAAACAAGGCACTTGGGTTACAGATCATATATTTGCTTCTGGCTGTTTTAAAAGTTTAATATACATCAAGGCTATATTGCAATATATCAGAGGGTTAGTAAAAGCCTAAAATACAATATAGTGGGCTAAAACATAATTTATGATCGGTACACATATATATTTATTTATATCAGTGTGGATTCCTATTTTAATCAGTGGGTTGTAATCCATTAATGTCATTTATTTGGAAGCTCAAATTTATTCAGATTTGGTCAGTGGGCATTCCTTTAAGATGGCTTCCATGTCCTTTTGATATTTCTCTATCATTCTTTGAGCACTTTTTTTTTTTTTTTAACTTTATAACACTACAAAATGTTCCAGGCTCATCTGTACTTACCCTGGATAAGGCAACAGGAACATATGACCGAGGTTATCCCAAGACCACACGGAGGTCATACCACAGAAACCTGCTGATGACAACTTTCTGCTGACCACCAACTCCTCAAGGGCTGCAGGTACAGTGAGTATGTCATTGTGACAGTTTGAAAGTCTTTTATGAATCCCAAAAAGAGGAAGATTGTTTTTGAACTCATCCATTCCTGTGGGGTATGAGACCCTTTTGACTAGATTACATTAGCGAGGTGTGACTCAGGTTGAGTCTCTGCCTTCTTGCTGGGTCTGATAAAAATGGAGACACAGAGAGACACACACAGGAAAAGGAAGCGCCTCCATATTTGATCCAGCCATGTGAGAGAGGACTACAGCTGCAGAAAGGCAGAGAAGCTCTGAGAGACTGAGAGAGGAGGTCCAGAAAGAGTCAAGCCCTATGCCTGCTTGCCTACAGCTGGGCTCTGGGAGATGGTAGATTCTAGAGGGGAAGGCAGAGACCTCGACAGAGATGGGTAGCCATCTCGCTTTGCCACATGGCCAGACAACAGGATCAACAGCAGCTGATTTCGGTGAGAAGGCACCTCTGATGGTGCCTTGATTTGACATTTTATAGCCTCAGAACTTTTACCTCAAATAAATCCCCTTTATAAAAGCCAACCCATTGCCGGTACTTTGCATTGGCAGCCCTTTAGTAAACTAACACAGTCATGAAGTCTCCCTAGTCTTTTTCTCAATCCCTCAAGATTCAAAGTCCTGTTGGGAACATGCCAGTTGGTCAGCTTAGACTGAGGGCCTACCTCTAGCCTAATTAGGAGGGGGAAAGAATGTCCCTCTCAAGATTCCATAGAGGAATACTGTTCATGGTTATGTGTTGAGCAGAAATGGGAAGAGGATTTGGATACTGGGTGACCAACAACCCATTCCTCTAGTATCTACTTCAGAGGTGGAGAGAGCGAGCTATAAACACAAGCAAGGGAAGCAATCAGGAAGTCTATGCACAAAATCAGTGGCAGGCTGGTAAATGTTTAACACATGGCTCTCCAGAAAGGAAAAAAAACAACACACAAACCAGCCCTGATTTGCAGTGTTCACCCATTTCTGTGTGTAAATACTTCCACCATGGCCAATTTCAAGCTACCAGTGTGACACTGAACACAGAGTTGGGAAAAGATGTCACCATTGTACAGCATTTTCACCAAGTAGCTACCATAGGTTTAAATAATCTGAAGAGATAATAATAAAATGCAGCAGAATAATTAGGAAGTAATTGGATTTGAATATGTATCGCTTTGTTTTAATATAATTAATTTAATTGTAAGCTTATATCCTTTTTAATTTTAGCTGCGTTTAACAACCGGCATGCATAATTCCTGAAAATTCACCAGTTGTCTTCCCTGAAGCAGTGTGAAGCTTCAGCACCCCACTGAACCAAACTGTCTCAGTATTCTCCTCTGGGGAAGAATTTGGGGCAGGGAGGCCTGCTTTTGTTGTTTCAGTTTACATTATTTTGAAAGTGATGGAATATGGGGTGTTTTAAAAAACTTTAGGGAGCGGAGGTGGCTCAAGCCATTAGGTGCCTCATTCCCACATGGGAGGTCCCGGGTTCGGTTCCCGGTGCCTCTAAAAAAAAAAAAAGAGCAGACAACAAACAGACAGAGAGAGCAGACAGCATGCGCAAAACAATGAGGGAAGGGGGAGAAATAAATGAATAATAATAAACCTTAAAAAAAACTTTATATGTGTTTTCAAATATTCAAATAAAAAAATAAGTAATAAAAATAAGCAAATCCACAGAAATGTCAGCTCTTGTCCCTCCTCCCTCAGTCTAAAGCAGTGTCAGATGGCTTCCTTGACCCCAGTCACAACCTTCTCCAGCTGATTTGTGAAAAGGCTGCCAAATTATGATTTCTAAAACATAACTTTCCAAAACCTTCAGCCACGAGTGCAAACTCTTTAGGCAGGATGTGAGCTCAACCTCCTTTCCAGATGTCTGCCATTCCTCCACCTCTTGCCTGGGTCTCAGGGTGGGGGTTTTCAAG
This sequence comes from Cabassous unicinctus, assembly GCA_029593785.1. Taxonomy (NCBI): domain Eukaryota; kingdom Metazoa; phylum Chordata; class Mammalia; order Cingulata; family Chlamyphoridae; genus Cabassous; species Cabassous unicinctus. The sequence continues at coordinate 29,555 of JAQZBX010015896.1, forward strand.
GCCTTCCTTGGAGCCCATGTTCCACCAAAAGGAGCTGGGGACAGCTGAAAGCCTGTGGGGAGGACAAGGCATGGGGCTTCAGCACCTGCTCCCATCACAGCAGCTCTGACTTTACTTCACATATTCCAGGTAAGATTTCATTTGGAAGGAAAAAAAGGGTTGGTTGCTAAAAAACCAAACCAAAACAAACAAAAAAAACCACATACACAGACGTTTGGGAGCAGATGTAGCTTAGTGGTTGAAGTGCCTGCTTCCCACATATGAAGTCCCAGGTTTGATCCCCGGTGCCTCCTTTAAAAAAAAAAAAAAAAAAAAATGTTCAGCACTGCAATGACCTGTTTTAGTTCAACAGGTCAGCTCATCCCAGTTCCTTTAGCAGTCCCCTTTGTTCATTTACATCAGCCGATGTTTCTTGGGCACTTACGGTGTGCCAGGCACTGGGGATAAAGCAGTGGACAAGGCAGGCACTGTCCCTTCCTGGGGACTTCCTCTTTAGAGGTGTGACAATCAATACTCAAAAATAAGAAACAATTCTTTCCCTTTCTTTTGCCTCACCCCTCCTTGAGGTTCATCTTAGATGCCACCGATGTTATAAAAGTTTTTGATCTGCCTTCCCTACTAACTGGAAGAATTCCCTCTCCCTATAAATTTTTGGGTGTTGAGGCTGTTTGTTGTTTCTCCTGCCCAGCTTCCATCTCTTACCTTCTGGTTGTGGTGCCTGGAACATTCTTTGAGGAAGCACCTCTCCTTCTCTCCCTCCCAGCTCACTGGGTTCCAGTTGGTCTCTAGGAGTGCGCAAGTGACCCAGGCCTCACTGACCATCATGCACACACCCCTTAGCCACAGTGATTGGCTCAGGTCGGGCCAGTTAGTGTATGTCCATCCCTCTGGCTATGATGATTGGTTTGGGATGGATGAATGATCCTAATGAGTTTAGTGTAAATCCCAGACATGTGCAGGAGCCTCAGGAAACAGTTGCACTCTTTTCTGCTGAATTTAAGCCTGAAAAGATGTCGAGCCAGAATTTTTGGCTGGCTCTGTAGAGTGAAGCCAACATGGAGGAGAGTAGAGCCAAGGGGGTGGAAAGGAACCAGATCCTTACAACACTGTTTGAATGCCCAGGTCAAGCCATATCTGAAGCCTGATTCCTGGACTTTCCAGTTCTGTAAGCCAACACATTTCCCCTTAAGCCAAAGTAAATTTCAGCCAGATTTCCCCAAAGAATATTGAGTAATTCATGGCAGAGTTGTTCTAACCTGGGCTTCTTGGTTCTGGCTCACCTGCTATGTAGGAGTCCCAGTAAGTTCTGAAGTCCCCAGGAGACCCTCGTGTGTGTGTGTGAGTTCAGCAAGGGAATACCCTGCCATTTCCTTTTCTCAAGGTAGGTCTCTAAGAGTGAGGAGGGTTCCCTTTGTCTGCAGAAGCTGGGGGTGGTAACCCAGTCTCAGTCACCAGCAAAGCAGCTGACAGTTGTTATCGAGCGCTCTGAAGCCCTCCCCTTCTGAAGGCACTGCTGGTGTCTGGGTCCAGGTTGCTGAGGCCATTAGTGCCCCAGCCATTCACAGGGGCATTTGTAGCATGAACAGTAGTGTGAGCAAAACAAATTGTACTTGTAACCTAGCAAGCACCATAGAATAGGCACAGAATGTCTATAGAAAAGCATGGAGCCCTGTCAAGTTTAATAATAACCAGACTTCTTTTTTTCAAGATTTATTTTATTGACTTTATTTTTCTTTATTTAGCCCCCCTCCCCCAGGTGGTTCTCTCGTCTGTCTGCTCATTGTTTGCTTGCCTTCTCCAGGAGGCACTGGAAACCGAACCCAGGACCTCCCATGTGGTAGGCAGGCGCCCAAAGCGTTGAGCCACATCCACTTCCCATAACCAGACTTTTTACTTCTCGTTCTTTGTGAAGAAAATGTGATGTATCTTTGTAATGCTTCACTCATTCCCTAGTCTTTTTGTTTTTTAAAAAGAGGAGTGCTCAAACTATACATTTTTTAAAAAAGATTTATTTTATTTAATTATTTCTCCCCACCCCCTTGTTGCATCTGTTCGTTTTCCTTGTTTCTTTAGGAGGCACCAGCTCCCAGGACCTCTGATGTGGGACAGAGGTGCCTGATCGTTTGAACCGTCTCTGCTCCCTGCTTTGTTGTGTCTCTCATTATGTCTTTTTCTTCTTGTGTCAGTTTGCCACGCCTGCCTGTTGCGCCAGCTCGCTGTCTTCTTTAGGAGACATGGGGATCTGAACCAAAGACCTCCTATATGGTAGGCAGGAGCCCAGTCGCCTGAGCCACATCCGCTTCCCGTCATTCCCTATTCTTACCACCATGAAACTTAGAAGCACCAGGCACAATATGCATCTTAAATGTTAACCAGAAGGGAGCAGATATGGCTTAACTGGTTGAGTGCCTGCTTTCCACGTACAAGGTACTGAGTTCAATCCCTGATACCTCCTTTAAAAAAAAAAAAAAAAAGTTGAGCAGAAAAAACTAGAAAAGCTCCCCAAACCTCTTTCCAAGGGTGTTGTCTATAATTAATTTCTTTGTTTCAAATCTTGTCTATGATTATCTTTGTTTCAAACTTGTGTAAAAGCAGTGAAAAAAAACAAAACAAAAAAACTCTGACAGGAAGGCACATTTGAGATTGATCAGATCACCTGTCCTCCCCTGGCTAATAAAGTCCCTTTTCCTTCCCTGCCTAGTTGCCGTGTGTTTGTCTATTCTGCCTGGAAGAGCATCGAACCCCATGGACCATTCTGGTCTCCTTCACACTTGCCTCGGGTGTTTGTAATCCTCATAGCAGTCTGAACAGAGGGGATAATTATTGTAACCCCATTAAGCCGATGAAGAAACTGGAGCTCAGAAAGTTCAATGACTGGGCCAAGGCCCGACGACTAGTGTGTGACACAACTTGGATTGGGCAGGTAGCCTTGGAGGGGAGCCAAAAGGAGGGGGGGAGGACAAAGCAGGGGCTTTTGGGGCTGTAGGCAAGTTAAAATGGTCGTTCTAGAGGCTGAGAGCGTTGGTGAATGAGTTGAGGCGGCTGCCTGGGCGCAGCCCCAGGGCCCGGCTGGAGCTGGAATGTGCACGCAGCGGCCCATGTGGCCAAGGGGCTTTCCGCGCTCGGGGACGTCGGACCTACCAGGTGGGGGCGGCTGGTGGGGCGGGGCTGCTGTGGGCCCGCCCCATGCCCAGGTGAGGCGCCCCCGCGGTGGCCGCGAGGTGTAGGGGTGCCCCTGGCTGTCGAGCGGGTCGGGCTGGGCCTGCTCGGTACCCCGGGACTGGCCGAGCCACGCCTGCAGCACGGGTGGGGGCGGAGGGTGCCGCACCCTGCCCGGCCCAGGTGTCGTCTCCGGGGGCGGGATTTGGGAACTCGGCAGCCGGAGCTTCACGGCCGGGGTGGCCGGCGTGCGTCGGGGGACAAAACAGACGTGCCGAAGGCGAGGCGAAGAGGGGCGCGGGGAGCTCACCGCGCAGCCGCCAGCATGTTCTCCCGAAACCACCGGAGCCGGGTCACCGTGGCCCGGGGCTCCGCCCTGGAGATGGAGTTCAAACGCGGCCGTTTCCGACTCAGCCTCTTCAGCGACCCGCCCGAGGTGAGAGCCCCGCGTCCCAGCCCCGCTCCTGCAGCCTCGGCCACCTCTGCTTCCAGCCCCTGCCCGTGCGCACGCCGAGGGGCGGAGACGCTGCGGGCTGGATCCAAACTGGGCCGGGGTTGCTGACTTCACAAGCAGGGCGCGGGCCGCCTGCACTTTAATCAGGGCTCTGCTGCTCCAGACACTCCCCGGGCCGTTGGGGATGATTTGCATCTGCCTGGAAAACTCCCGGCTGCCCTCGATTCCCAAAATGTACCTGGATCTTGGCCTGGGCGCCCCCTCCTTCCTCGGCTCCCAGCTCCCACCAACCTGCCTCAATCTCCTGGGACCGACCCCGTCATCAAATTCGACTTCTAGGCCAGGTCTCTGTTCCCTTCACTGAAGCCTCCCCCCCGACTGCTCATTTGTGCCCCTAAAGGGCTGGGGAGGAGGGGGGGAATTCTCTTTTAACTTTTGGGGGTTATTTCCCATCCCCCAAACTTGCAGCCTCCTTTCCTGGGGCTAAGAGGAGCGCAGCCCCTAGACTGAGAGTTGCCTCCCCTGGCCACCAGTGTAGACACTGCCCGGGGACTGTGGCCTACTTTAACTCCCCAAAGAGGCTCCGGACCCGCTGAAAGTGAGCCAGGACGGTGCGGGTGACCCCCTGAAGGGCCCCAAAGAGGCTTCTGCTCCCTGGGGAGCCTCACCCTTGTCCAAGAAGAGCCCAATTCCAAGGTCTCCTCTCCCGGGCCTGGAAAGGGTTAACTGGGGTGGGCCTTCCTCCCGCCCGCTTCTCCCTCCTCTCTGGGATTCCAGGCCTGGCTTCTGCCCTTTCCCTCCAGCCTGCCCTGAACAAAGGCCCTTTCACGCCAGGGCTCTGGTGGCCCGGGTCTTCTTGTCTCGGAAACTAGTGGATCCCGGGGGAGGGAGCTTCGTCGTTCCCTCTCCAAACAACTGCTCCCGAGGGACCGCACGGGGCCTGCGAAAGGGGAGTGAGGGTCGAGCCCTGGGGCTGGAGGAGGGGCCTCTGAGCTGGGGCCGGCCCCGGGGTAAGCCCGGCCTTCGGGCACCGGCGCGGAGGAGCCGGGGGCGGAGCCGCAGGGCCCCGCCGCCGAGGGGAGTGTGACTCCGTGGGCCTGGGGTGGGGGGAACCGAGCTGCAGCTGGCTGGGAATCGGGGCGGGCTTCCTGTCTGGCAGGGAAGGGGCCCGCAGAGGGGAGCAGGGCAGCAGCCGACAGGCACACCCCTGCCTTTCGCCCTCCCTCTCCTCCTTTGCTGGAAAAGCGAGGTAATCGCGAGCCCAGGGTGGGGCGGGCTGGACAGGGGCCCTGAGTTGGAAGCGGTGGCTCTGGGGACTGAGCCGCATGACCAACACCCCCCTTTGTCCCCGTCCCTGGGCTCACTCTCCCTTCAAGTCCTCACCCCTGTCCCTCTTCCTCCTAACTCTCAAACTAAGCCAGAACCTCTCTCCCAGCGCTGCGGTCTCCTGGCGGACCCCACTCCTCTGCAGAGCCTGCATGAGGTGTCCCCTCCCTGCCCCCTCCCAGCTGTGCCTGCCCCTCACGCCCTCCCGGCACACAGATTCTCTGTCCACCAGGCCAGGGATGTGGGTGGGGGTTGGGGAGGGGTCAGAGTCCCCATGAAAGGGCCTTTTTCTCCCACAGCTGGGAGAACAGCTGCTACCAAAGCAAGACTGAACACTCTGTGCCCAGAGCCCCCTCAGCAGCAGGCCTCCCCTCCTGGGACCCTGCTCATCCTCTCCTCGCTTTTCTCTCCTCCCCTTGCCTGGCTCCCACCAGGGCCCTGGAACAGCTCTAGGCAAGGAAAGTTTGTCACCCAGAGGGTTCTCACAGGAGCGCTGAGGGACAGGGCCACCCCTGCCCGTTGCCCAGGACCATTGCCCAGGACTGGGGGAGCAGCGGGAGGAGGAATTGTGGGGCAGTGTGGTGCCTGCCCCCACCCTGGAGGGGTCTGCAAGGGAAGGGGCACTGGGGGACACAGAGATGCAGGACAGATTGCACATCCTGGAAGACCTGAACATGCTCTACATTCGGCAGATGGCGCTCAGTCTGGAGGTAATACCCGCACCCCGGAGTACACGCCTCCTCCGCAGGCCTCCCAGGCCCCGTCTCTGCCTGGCCCATCCTTGCTGGGGCTGAGGGGGGCCGGCTAGGCCTGTTCAAAGTGGGGAGAGGGGAGCTGTGTATGGGATGCTGTGTGTGGATGTAGCCCTTGTTCTGCCCACCACAGTGCTATGTTGGCACCAGAGTCTTCACACCTGTTTCTGGAAGCTCTGTGTGGGGGCATGTATGGATGTGTGTTCTGGGGAGAAGTCTCCTTTTAGGGCTGGGAAGAGGAGAGTTCAATGTGAGAGAGATTGGTAGGACGGAGGCCGCCTCACGAGAGAAGGGCACAGGGACTCTGGAGCAGGAGAAAGGCTTCTGCTGGCGGTGGAGATGGCAGGGAGCTGTTTGTTCATTCATTTATTCTTTTCACACATTTGCTGAATGCCCACTATGCACCAAGCTCCATTCTAGAACCTGGAGATACCTCAGTGAACATGACAGGAAAGGTCCATTCTGGTGGCGGAAGAGACAGTAAACATGTAAACACATAAAGAATCTTGCACGGTGAAATTAGGATGAAAATGGGGATATCATAAAAACAAGTTGGGGGGCAGCATTAGATATGGAGGCCAGGGAAGGCCTCTCTGAGGAGATCTTTGAGCTGACACCAGAAGGACATGAGGACATGTGAAGATTGGAGGAAGTGTTTTGCAGACAGATAGCCTAGCAAGGGCAAAGGCCCTTATATGTGGATGAGGGTGATATGTTTGTGGGAGAGAGCCAGTTTGTCCAGACCTTGGTAGTTGGGGTCGAGCTGGTGGGCAGGGCCTTGAAAGCCATGATAAGGCACGTGGATTTTACTCGAAGTGTGATTTTGGGCCTGGAAGTGTTTTGAGAAGGGGAACAACAGATCTATGTTTTAAAATGATGGCTGTTGTGGAAAAAAGACTGGGGGAGGGGGGAGATTTGCAGGAGAGGTAGCAGAAGACCAGGTAGGAGGTTATGAGAGGCACGGGAGAGTAAAACTGGTGGTGTGGATTAATGTGTTTATGGTGGAGACAGGGAGAAGTGGGTGGATTTAAGATGATAGGGGAAGATCTGACAGGGCTTGCTGACAGATTGGGCATGCGGGGTGGGGCAAAGAGAGGACTCCAGAATGATTCCCAGGTGTCTGGCTTGAGCAACTAAGATGGGGAAGATGGAGGAAGCTGTGAAAGTGACTGCCTGGACCAGGCAGGGGGTTGCAGCTGGGGGACATCAGAGGCAGCACTGTAAAGAGTCAAGAGCAGGAAAGGCTAATGTATGGCACATGTGTTGCCCTCCCCTCTGCCCCCACAGCTCCACCCCCACTGTGGGCCAGTAGTGGCCATCACTGGTCAATCCTGGCACTGTTTACTTGTGAGCCCAGACACAGCCTCAGAATCTGTCTCAGCACAGTCTTGACATAAAGTGTGTAGGCTGTGCCCTTCACAAGGTTGCCAGGCAGAGATGAGAGCCCTGCCCTGGCTTGGGCTGCATCAGGAGGAGGCCCCTTTGTCTAATTTGTTTGCCAGAAGGGGGTCACCTTTTTCTAATTTGCAGAAAGGTGCTCCGTGAGCCTGCTGGGGCTGTGCTGCTACCTAATTGTCCTGTGTTGGCACATGAGATAAAATCTATACGTCATCCCTTGTCATTCACACTGTCCAATATGGTTGCCACTTGTTACATGCGGTATTTAAATAAAATAAATAAAAAATGTAGTTCCTCAGTTGCTTCAGCCACATTTTAAGTGCTCATGTGACTAATAGCTACTGAGCATTTCTATGGTTGCAGACTGTTTTATTGGACAGAGCTGGTCTAGATATTTAAATGCTTACT